>JAFBMS010000264.1:416028-461028 GCA_019788955.1 Albula glossodonta
TTATTATTAGGCTGCTTTGTCATCGCAGCTCCTCGACCTACACAGTGTCCCTCAGCTCTGCTCCTCGGTCAGCTGATCTCAGCCCCCGCTCCAGCACTTCATGAGAAGAGTGGTTGCTAACTTGAAATTAATTTCACCCTCTGTCTCTCTCCCTCGCTCTGTGTCTCTCACCCCATCTACCTCCACTCCCAGAATCTTCCTATCACTCTTCCAACTGACCACTGCTTATCAGATCTGCTCTTTAAGAATTAGCCACATCTACTGACCAATCACTCGTATTGATTAGTGTGTATCTTACCTGTTCTTTATGAATTCCACTCCTTATTTGCTCACAACACAGCCTGCGATATCAGGTGCCTCAGACAGCCCTCTGCTCTGCTGCTGTTTATTTATCTCTCTATACGACATCATATCTACATTCTCCAATCACTTCAATTGATTACTGATTATATTCTCACAGCCCGGCTGTTCACCTGCTGATGTTAGACATCAGGTCATTGAGAGGTCAAAATAGTTACTATCCAAATACATCAATCATTCTGGCAATATCCATCCAGACCTAATTCTGCACAGCTCCCTCTTGTGACAGCTTGAGTAATTGATCTAATTAAAGGATACTAATGGGGTCTAATTGAGACCCTTGGAATGCTCAAGACTCTAAGCTGCAGGTAAATGACAAGTCTAGTCGGGCCTGTTCTTCTCATTATGTCATTACGTACTCTTGAGGCTTTTAAACCGTTCTGTTAGGTTTAAAATCTTACAACTCTCATAAATATTCTTCATGTATTTTTAAAAATTAGGACACAGGCATTTTCAGCACCGGTGTACCATTTCTAAAGTGACAGATGAACCCATATTATATTTGCATATAGGAGCATATAAGATATGGGTTATATTATATTTCACTTATCTAAATGTAGCTGTAATTTATTTTAACAGAACAATAGGGCTTATTTATACTTAGTTCAGTTACCATATTTGGTAAATGCACCATTTATCAAACATGTTATACAGTACATCAGGAGAAAGTTGTTGAGGAACTGTGCTGTATGTAGTGGCTGCTGTTTTAATACATCTACAGCTCTAAAACTAGTTAAACTGTCTGTGTTGAATCCGTGAGTCTGTTTACACACAGAGAGCAGCGGCCAGTCGTCACACGATTCGGCCGTATCAGCGTTTCTCACGGCCCCGCGGTGCCCTCGGGCACCGCTTATCTACGCGGTGGCAAACGCAGAGCTTTAGGGAAGAACGCACATTACGTCAACGCGGTCTGATTGCCTCTCCCGGGAGGTGGGGAGGTGGTCGTGCAAAGTACAGCTCAAACGTACGTACAGTTCCTGTGTATAAAGACCACGGTTCCAGAAATGCAGAGAGTACACCCCCGCCACGACCATCCTCCCCTCCCTCCGATCCACAGGTTCTGCTAGCGGGAACTGCTACCACACACGTGCGTGCGGCTTAAAGGCCATCGCCGCACTTATTCACTCACACAAAACGGTGGTGCAAGAAATGGAATACGCAGTCATAACGAAACCGCTACGCACAAAAGATAAAGCCTTCGTTTTAGGAAGCGCTTTGCAACGCAAACCAAAGTTCAGAGCACAGCTACTTCCTCAGCGTTAGCGCCCGTCTTTATCACCAAGTTACTAATGGAGAAACTACATTTTTCAGATTATTAACATCATTTCAGCTCATTTACGCATTTCAAAATTGATTTGAGAACATTGATACCTGATCGTACTTATTCTGTTTCACTTTTAGTTAACCAGGTGGGAACAAATTTCTCACGGAGAGAATTTCTCATTTAGCGACTTGTGGGATCAAAGTATGTAGGGGAGTAACCAATCAATCAACAATCAAGAGCAATTGGTTACACAGTCATTTTTAAAAAAACAGCGGGACATTATAGTCAGTGCTGGGCAGTACTGTGGTTTTACCTATGCACACGAGTCATAGTCAGAGACTGAAATGAATGGTCATAAAACTGCTCACGTTACCCCGGCGTGAAACCTGAGAGGGTCCAGCCGATTTCACACACACACACACACACACACACACTCTCACTCACTCACTCACTAAAACACAGTCACGAGTGCACGCACGCACACACACACACACGCGCACACACACACACACACACACACACACACACACACACTCACTAAAACACAGTCACGAGTGCACGCACGCACACACACACACGCGCGCACACACACACACACACACACGCACACTCACTCACTAAAACACAGTCACGAGTGCACGCACGCACACACACACACACGCGCACACACACACACACACACTTGTTTATTCATCATTCACGCATACACAAACACACACACGTGCACGCAAATGCGCGCACACAGCCCAGATAAGGCTTTGCACGGTGCTCATTGACGTGTTAGGATGACCTCAAAGCACCGGCGTATCTCTGGACCCCGGGGTCAGCTAAAGGTAAACCACTGGCCTGCAAAACCTTTTCCTGAGACAAAAACCGCAAAATAATGCAAAGCAGAGGTTCCCCTTACAGCCATCTGTGAGGCCCACATGCAAAACAGCAGCACCCCCTCCAAGCACAAAAACAGGAAAACATAAAAAGACCGTCGTGCTTCCAGCACATTTATGGAGCCCATAGTACACAGATTAGACAACAATCTTATCCTTATCTCATGGAAACCATTCAATGACGGTCGTGAGATTCACAATACATTTTTTTTGGACATTTTATATATATTTATTTTTAGCAATCATTACATTACTTATTTTCTGTTGCTGGGTGGCAAGAGCAGAGGTTTTCACAAATGATAGCTGTTTATGAGGTCTCTGAATCAGCTGTGTGTGTGTGTTTGGTGTTTTATCTCTGGTATATGGTCTTGTCTACCCAGTAAATTTTCATCTCTGAGGATAAAACAGCTCTGGTTGACTGAACATATGTTTGTTGGTGATGGGCTACACACATAATATGAGTAGCCACAGACCAAACAAAGTAAAATAAACAAAGTCACTAAACTGTGCAGCTACAGCTTGTGACTGGAGGCAAGCTCCAGGCAGAAGAGACCCGGACACAAACACACAAGAATTCTTACACATTAAAACAAACACACATTCTCACACATGCACAAGCAAAAGTTTGCACACGCACGCGCGCGCACACACACACACACACAAACATGCAAGCATGCATTCAAACATATGCAAAAACGCACACACGCTCGCACATGTACACGCACACGCATACGCGGACATTGACAGCCATAGGAGGGACACTCTCAAGTTTCAGTTCCTAATAGGCCAGAGGTTGCAAACACAACTTACCATGCACCTACAACATGACATGTATAAATAATGCATACACCCAAATGCACATACACAAAATATCATACATGCTAAAGTACTAATTATGCACTCACATACACATTCCATACCCTACCACACACACAGACACCCACACACAAAATATCCTACACCCTCCAAATACTGATAATTTGCGCACACTCACAATACCCTACACACTACAACATGTGCTAATAACGCACACTACCAGCACACACATGTACTTACACATGCATGCCCAGACACGTGCACATGCACGTGCACATATGTACATGGACAAATGGCATGCTGCACAGAGAGCTGATTCACGCTGCTAGCTGGGGGGGCGGCTGAAGGGTGAGCCCCCCACCCTCAGGAAAATACTGAATTTCTGACCATTAAAGTCTCTGGGGGTGTTGCTATCGGTCTTCACTGCTGATCATTCTCTCTTCAGCATAATCTTAAAACCACAAAAACAAAGTTATTTTCTGAACTTTCATTTTTAACAGTCATTAAGATTCTAAGATTTTATTTGCCCCAATATAATTGCAGAAGCTTCTCCATGGCTCTCTCATTCCTGATTAGGGTTCATTTTTTATTTGCTGCGGTCTGCGGCCTGAACGTGTTATGTAACTGCCCAAATATGGGGTTTCCTGTGGCACTGAGAGCACAGCGGAGACCTTTATGATGTCATCACCTGTGGGTTCTGTGGGGGGTGGGGTTTATGGGACACATGGTGAGCTTGCCAGTACACAAGAAAATGTCTTCCACCGTGAGACACCCATAGGCCTGCCTTACTTAAAATCAACATCCCATTCCGATGAAGAAGAAGAAGAATGGGAATTACTTGCTCACCCATTCTGCTTTGCAATGCATCATCAGAAATCACAGACAGAGCACAGCTGTTTATCCCACACCTGTTCAAGCAGCAGAGGGAGTAGAATAAATCACTCTCCGCCCAGTGGATGCTGTAAATCAGTCCAGAGACACACAGTTCCTCCTGCTGCTTTTGCTGTGAGTCCCAGTGTGAAATATTAGCGCCACGGTCCCACCCTGGTGTTTGGCGTACCCCTCTCTTCTGCTTCATCATGAGCCAAGAGGAAGCAACGAGGCGCTGTGCATGACGGAGGCGTCCGTGTGGGCGACAGGCCGGTTTTTTGGGTCATGGTGGGTGCCTTCTACCCTTTAGGAAAGCACAGCAGCCTGGAAGGTGAGAAATTAAAAAAAAAAAAAAAAAAAAAAAAAACCACCCACCACCCCCTCCACCCCAACCGCCAGCCACGGGCAACCAAATATGCACGCACCAAACCACAGGAAAGCTGGGGCCAGAAATTCAACTCATTTTTATCTATATGGCACTTTGGGCACAACACATTGTCACAAAGCAGGTTTATACAGACCCCAGGCCAGGAGAGCAACCCCAGAGAAAGCCAAGGAAAACTTCCTGACTGAAAAGGAGAAACTTTCAGCAGAACGCGGCTCTGAGGGGGAGCCCATCTCTTCATGGCCGACACCAGGTACTTAGCCAGGGGAATGAGTTAAAAATGTAAGACCAGTTATCCAAACACCCTATCAGAGAGGGAGCATGGGGCCCAATCACTTACTTCGTCAAACGCAATGAACACAATAAGTTTCTTTAAGGGCATCATATAACACAATTCAATCAGAACCTAATTCTTGAGCATATGCTATTGTATTTAAGGATTACAAGAACACATTTTTTCAAAGAACATGTTTGTTTGTCACTAATAAAAATAGAAAATACTCAATGAGACTTTCGGTCCGTTTTGATTGGAGCGCATACGCCCTTAAAGAGACTGAGAGTGTTTGATTGGGTCTCACCCCTGGGTGTCGGAGGTCGACACCAACCACACGCTGCCACATTCACACCCTCTGACATTAGCTCCACCCCTTACAGGGATCATGAAGCTTCACCGTAGCAGAAATAGCAGTGGGCATAGGAGCATAAATACAGTATTGAGCACCTCAATACTGTATTTATGCACCCCCCTTCATATCTCTAGAAGGACAGTGGTGCATTATAAAGGCTTGGTGAATTATACATATACATTTGTTATTCTACCCTCAGGCATGGTACTTGACCTGCTTTTTTATTTTTATTTTTTTGTAAAATGTCCAGTTATATAGGTGGACTGTATGAAAGAGGAAATGTAGCCTATGGAAAAATAGCACCTGCTAACATGCAGATCTGAATGTGATCATTGGAATAGCTGGTGGGTGAGATCCTGGGCTCGGCTGAGGAATGAGACCTGAGAGGAGGACTGGGTCCGCCCACAGTGAGCTCAGCATTTGTGGGCCGCAATCTTTATTTACTGCAGGATTCAGCCGGGGGGGTGCCAATGGGGCTAGGGAGACATAAAGGATACTGGAGCAAATGGAGGACTGCAGTACAGCAGCATTGCAGAAGGAGAATGAGAGAGAGAAAAACCGAGGGAGCACATGACCATACCTGCAACTAACGTCTTGAGACGTTCTTTGATCTTGATGAACTCTGGGGAGGCAATGAGTGGAGGGGTGGAGAGAGAACACTAAAGAGTTACTGACTCTGCTCTCTACAGCCGTCATGAAGGACACTGCTACTGTTATGGTCTACCACAAGCATGCATGCACACACACACGCACGCACGCACGCACGCACACGTATGCACAGAGGTATACACAAAAATTACCACACGCATACACACACACTCATGTATGCAAGAACATCACCATGGCGCACGTGCACACCCACACACACACACACACACACACTGCATTTGCTGCCAGTACGAGCACAACGGCCCACAATGCCATTGACTCCAGCTATAGTGGAGCGCTGACTGTAGCACTAACACTCAATAAAGCACAATGGCGACCAACGCACTGAATAACCCAACACCGATCAGCCCACAGCACTGACAATGGCCCGAAAAAATCACCACAAACAGCACAGGGGGGCCCAGTTACCTGGCTACCTCAGCCCCTTACACTACTGCATTTAATTACCGTATGTGTCCGTATGGCTGTCAGACTGCCTGAAAAACAAGCACACTGGGTTCTCTACACTGGGCAGTGTGCTCAGTGCTTCCCCTCTGCACACTTTCTCAAGTAAACACATACATTAATGAACACCCTGGTTTCGCCAAAAAGGGAAGTAAATGCACACGCTTCCAAATAAAAAACAGGGGCATGACAGTGCCGCAGTGTGAAACAAAGGGATGGTCCTGACAAAGGTCCAGTGTGGGTCGTTCAAAATGTTTTGGGGACCAGTTACGGCAGTCCATGGATGTGATACGTTTGCATCGATATGCATTCCCCCTTTGTAAAACTGAGAGGATGGGCCATTACCCTGCGGTTGAAATGTCAAGCTTCGTCAACAAGATAACAACAAAAAGAGTGCATGAATAATCAAGACCAAATAATCTTAAACAGCTTCACAGAACAAGGAATTTCAACTGGTTTGAAAATTGCCACAGTAACCCAAGTTCGCCCCCACAGGAAGTCTGGAACAATCCATTCATTATTCAAGCATCATTAGTGCCTGCACAGGGGTGGCTGAGTTGGTATGACCCAAACAGGGGCAGGCTGAGTTTGTTTGGCCCAGACAGGGGTGGACTGAATTGGTATGCCCCACAGAGGGGAGGGCTGAGTTGGTATGACCCACTCCTGCTACTCCATCTCACAAATGACAAATAAACAAATAACAAAACAATCAAATCCAGCTCAAACGGTTCTGTGTAAAGCAAGGCGTTGGTCTGCACAAGAGTGAGGAGACCTACTTTATTCTGATCTAACTGATCTACTGTAACTGATGCAGCAGTTCAAGGTGCCAGTCTCAAACATCCACGGTCTTTCCAACACAGCCATGCCTTATCTGAGAAGGGCTGGAGAGGGTGCCAGCTTCTGCTCAAACCCAGTGGTCCCAGATCAAACTGTATGATTAGTTGAATCAGGCATCTAAGCGCTGAGATGAAGCAAAGTCCACCTCTTCCTCGGGCCCTTCACAGATAAGACTGGACAGTCCTGTCAGGCTCGCTAAAACTGGAAAAGCATCAGCAATATACAAACAGAACCTACAAATAAACCTAGACATTCCAAACAATGACAAAAAGAGAGTCAAAATTGTATAAAAAGGGCAAAAAAGGTGAGACAATGGTGAGACGGAGCTTGAGGGTGAGATTTTGTTTTTGGGCCATGCTATACGAAACGCTGAAGACAAAACAAAGTGGTGAGGCTAATTTTGTCCTCTGGATTTCAACACGGTCCATTTTCACAGGTGGTTTGTATGCTGAACTGCCAAAGATGCCTAACATGGATTGACTAAAATTTACAAGAGTAAACGTAACCGTACACTTCAGAGCAAGAACCATTACTTGAGCTGATATTGATCATGCCTTTTAAACAAGACACCCCTCTATTCTCTTTGGATGTTAAAGCTCTAATCTACAGTGCTTACTGTAAAAAGAATAATGGTCTGAAAGATAACGGCTGGAAGATTAGAATCCCTTGTGATGCAACAGGAGACAGAGCCCTAGAATGGAAGGAGTAACATGCGGAACCAATCACAGCCGAGAGTGTCATCTTATCTCCGTGCGTCATGTGACAGCCCGGGATCACTTTGTTCCAGACTGTGGAACCAATTAACCTTACGGGTTCCAGCTGAGCTATAGACTGAAAGACAGAGACGATGTAGCAAACCTGATATTGATCTAAATTACACAAATAACAACGTGAAAAACAATATCCAACGAGTTCAGGTACGGGTTCATAGCGACATAAAGATTAATTTCTGAACCAAAATAATGCTCTCACCAAAATAATAACTCACCAAAAAGCAATGCCACTTTCATTCCCACCTGAGTGAATGAATTACAGACAAAGTAATAAAGAACGCTTTATGTCGTACACATTACAGATACTGTTTTCTGGTTCAATTAGTTAAACAGATTTTGCCATTGCTAATGATATACGCACTCTGAAGGACTGTCTGTGCTGGAAAGCACATAGTGGAAATGTGAGTTTTCAATACCCTGTCTCACATGCTATTAGATCCAGCAGTAAGTTTCGTATAGCTCATACTTCAACAAGCCAAAGAGGCAGGAGGCCTGAAAGCCACAGCTAGTTTCATACCTTGTAGACTCAGTGGAAAGCCACCAGTACTAAAGAAAAATACAAACATTATTAAAAAGGATGGTCACTAGGCACACATGCTTGATGATGAGAGTGGTATTTCCAATGGGTAGATGCTTGAGAGAGCATAGGGCAGCATCCAGATTCAAACCCTCACGTTGGACTTTCACCATGAGGTCATCAAATGTGACGGCCAGCAGGGTTGTAGACTGCTCCTTCCGGTCTGAGTTAAAGTTCTGTTCTAAGGGGATTTCGCATTAGAGTTTGACTCCAGATGCACCAATACTTTTTCGGGACTACCCCTGACACTCCCGTACACCTGCTCTGCTTACCCATTGCAAAGTTCCATGCAGGATGGAGGTTGCTAGGAAATGAAGGAATGTGTTTTTTTTCCTGATTTTTCATGAGCAGCAGAGAAATACTGTCAGACTATCAGATCCTAAATGCCACAGCTAGCGGCAGGGGACTCTGGTGTGACATGAGCAACCTCAACAAGACCTTCAGCACTTTGTGATAGCTGACAGCGGGAGATAAGGTTGAGCAATATCACTAAATAGGAGTGGCCTCCAGGGGGCATTTAGGGTCTGAGAATCATATTTAATCATGAAAAAAAAAACAAATCCTTGATTGTCAGCCATATAGCTCATTTGAGAATGAAAGAGATCTCCTTCTTATGCTACCTGAAGATGCTACATGCAAATGAGATTTATGAACTGCGTTGAACTGCTGCAAGATGTAGGGGCTTGTGGAGAGGCAGGGGTGGAGCCAAAATGGCCACACCCACTCCCCTCCCCCCCTTCACCACCCACCTATCCCTGAAGTCCAGGGGCGTCGAGCTCCACTCATGGGGGGCTGCAGCATCAGATTGTTTTTGGTGTTTTAGAGTCAGCGCTTGAATGAACAGTTTAAGCTCATTGATTTGCTTCAGAGTCCACACACCATGTGCTAGATTTATTCAGACAGACTTTAGTCTCTTTAAGGGCATATACTGTTCAATTTTATAACAAAAAGAACACATTCTAAAAGGTCATGTGTTCTTGTTTCCAGTAAACTATGAACACTCTAGATTGAATTGGACACACCCTTAAAGAGACTAAGCGCATTGATGGAATCTAGTCCAAAGTCCATGGCCTAAAATGGCTGCTGACTAAAAAGAAAATGTCAGCCTCAGTCGACGCTGCAGCCCTCCAAGCTTGAAGTTTGACGACCCCCCAGCTCCAGCCCAGGGGGTCTCCCTCACCGAGTTTATCCGAGGAAGTGATAATATCAGTCGGGACAAACGAGTCCAGATCGGTGTCCAAAATCCCCAGGGGGTCCAGCTGAGCTACATGGTGCCCACGGATCTACAGGAGCAACGGTTTGAGAGGAAGACAACACAAAGGACGGGAGGAAGGAAGGAGGGGGATTGGGGGGGAGGTGTAGAGGGGGTAGTGATGCAGATAAAAACAGATAGAAGGGAAGACAGTTTGAAAGAGGTAAATAAAGGAGGGAGTGGGTCAGAGACAGAGAGAGAGAGAGAGAGAAAGGAAAAGTGACATTAACATAAACAGAATTTTCATAGGCCACGTTGGAGGTTTTTCTCACCGACTTGGTGGAACCCGACAGTTACCGGGGAATCGTCAAAATCTACACAACTTATGCCCAGGGGGTCCAGTTTGGCTATGTGGTGCCCCCTCACCTGCAAACCAAGGCAACAGTGGTTATTCTAAGTCAATGAAAAAAACAATATGGCTTCCACAAGGCTGAGTTTGTGAGCACCTCAAAGACAAGGCCAAGCAGACCAGACAAATCGGTGCATGGGTGTGCAGGACTTACCATGAATTAGAATTTGAGTTTCAGCACATCACCAGAAAAATCTAAGAGTGAGAACCCAAATGATACAATATTTCATGGCTCTATCACTAATACAGTTTGTTCCAAAAAAAACATGATGGGACTAAAATGGTCTAACGTACATAATGTAATCTTTTTTTCCTGATGAACGGTTTAAGGGCCTACTGTACCCCATCGATGCCAAGTGCTAAAGGTCAGACTTAGATTTCAGACCCAGACCCAAAACACAAAGATTTTAGCAGGGATTACTCTCCTTGTCCAAATCTTGTGTTGTTGGAAAAAATACGGTAATCCTTCCAAGTGAAATTTCCAGATTAGGACTGACCCTGAAGTGACACAGAGCTCATATTTACAATGGTAATGAATCCTGTCTTTTCTTTATCAATGAAACGTAAGGTCATAAATATGTGCGTGTTTGTCAGTTTGTATATATATGTGTGTTGGTTGGTTTTGTGTGTCTGTGTGTGGGTTTTGTGTATGTGAGTCTATTTATGCGTGTGTGTGTGTGTGTGTGCATGCAAGTGTGTATTTGCATGTGTGCGTGTGTGCAAATATGTATGTGTGTATAGGAGTGTGTGTGTATCTGTGCATGCAAGTGAGTGTGTGTGTGTGTGTGTTTGTGTGAGTGTGCAGGATTTGTGTATGTGTGTGCATTGTGACAGAGGACAGTGTGTGAGTGAATGTGTGTGTGTGTACTGCAGTGGAGCGCAGGCCTCACCTGGTACGCGCGTATGAGCGACTGCACCGCCAGGTGGTCCTCCACCAGCTTCTCCACGTTGGGCAGCGCCCCCACCGCGGCCTGAGCCTGAGTCAGCCCAGGCAGGCTCTCGCCCAGCGGGGGGGGGCTCTGATAGGCTGCCCCTGGAGGGGCACCCGCGTTAGCATTACGGAAGAAGATGTCCCAAGACTGCGGGAGGGACAGACAGACAGGAAGGGAGCATTTTATTCAGCAGGAAGTGGCGTCAGCACATCTACATACACACAGCTGCAGGTGAGAATCCAACAGTAAAATATTCATAGGAGACTGTACAGATATTGCTAAAATATAGATATGACCAGAAAATTTGCAAAAACATCTCACTTTTTATGTCAGTTGCACAAAACATCGCATGAAGAGACAAATGTTTGTTGAGGATCTGGATTCAGGATCCGACGTTCTGTGCCAGCTCAGGAGGAAGAGTACGGAGGACACATGAAGGACCCGCCACCCGAGCAGAGGTCACTGTACGTACAGTTTGTGCATGTGTCTAATCCGTGTACATTGTCATTAGGCATTACTAGTAATTACAAGTAAAATAACTTCCACATATCCACAGCATTGAAGAGTACCCTGAGTAAGGGTGCCCCGGTAGCTCAACCGGTACAGCGCAAACCACATAAGGCCGAGGCCTTACCGCAGCAGCCCAGGCTCGAATCCGGCCTGGGCCCCTTGCTGCATGTCCTCCCCCCCCCCTCTCCCTCCCTCCCCCCCCCCCCCCCCCCATATCTCCAGTCTGGCTTTCTGCAGTAACTGTCAAATGAAAAATGCCAAAAAAATAATGTTAAAAAAAATTCAGAGTATTCAAAGTAAAATTATTCCCCAGCTTGGAGATAAGGCTAGTGGCAGAACCTTTGTAGGTCAGACCCGCTAACTGATAGATGCTGGGGACAGCAGGGGTTGAGGGACAGAGAACCAGAAAAATGAGGCAGCACCTTCACCCCAAAAGAAAATGACATACAATGAAAGTGATGCAATCCATTTGATAATTATCACTAGAAGGCAATGAGTGGGAGCAGCCGCAGAGAGAGGGGGACAGACAAAGTGAGGGAGAGAAGAGAGAGAGAGAGAAGGGGGGAAGAAAGAGAGAGAGAGAAAATGAAACAAACAGCACATACACACAGCATGTTAATACATTCCCTGGCTCATAATAAACTGACTGTTGAAAACAGAACAATGCAAAAGAATGGCCTCTCATTAGGGTCACATGACCTTAAGCCGACCCCCCCCCCCCCACAATGAATCACGAGCTGAGCAACAGACAGTGTGGGGGCAGGGGAGTTCTCAGAAGGCCAATGGAACTGGTCAGAAAAAAAAACCTCTAAGGGTTCATCTTTTTGGTCATAATTGGTGACGACATCTCACTTTTCATGCTAGACAAGAAAAATCTAACGAAGATGCGGCAGTGTGAATGCAAGGATCTGGACTTGGGTGGAGTTGTTGCAGAGGTAGCATCAGGAGGCTACAGGGATACCTCACAGTGCACACTAGTGTAAATACAATCTCTCGTAAAAGCTGTGTCTGTGTCATGTGATCAGAGTCATTGGCTTCCTTTGTGTACGTATATCTTGTCAAACTGGCCCCTCTTTCAACAACCAAGTGAAACCACTGTATGGAAATTCCAGATTTAATTTGCCGACCTCACGAAAGCCAAAACAGCTAATCATTACCACCATAAACAAAACCTAAACTAAGGAGGAAAGCTTGGTTTGACAAAATTTACATACTGCCTTGTCTTGGTGGAGATTGAGGCTGAGAAATGCTTGAAACAACAACAGACACACCCTGGATGAGTATGGAGGGAATTTGGTTTGTCATGTTTTCAGAACCACGAGGAAGTATTGGGTCTTTGGCTTCCCATCATTCACCCTGTGATAAACACAGTCATCTGCATCTCCCTACTTTTCCTTAATTTTGTTTGTTTGTTTTTTCACCAGAGCGATGGTTGCTGTTTTGACACGTCCTGCACATCTCTCCGTTTTCCTGTTCTGCATCTCCTTCCTCTTCTCACCATCTTTCTAGTGAATTTCCTTTGGGGCTGTAGCAACTTCCCCTTCATCATGCCTTGACACATACAGACCACCGTTGTGACCCCAAGCCAAAGGCCACTCCGAGGTTAGCTCTCAGCAGCAAGCAGCTATAAAACCAGACTACTGGAAAACGCCACAGTGTCAACGGCAGCAGCCCTGTCTACACGTTCTCCATCTTTTTACTACAGGCATTCATCGCTTACCGTCCACGATACTTTCTGTGAAACAGGATGTTGTGCAAACACCATATTACCAAAACTATATGGGATACCTCACTGTACCTGTATTGACTAAATAGCCAAGATACTGTACACACACAGTACTGTATTTCAGCTAATGTATCTGGCAAGGTAATATGCGGGTTGAATAGCTTACAGCCGGTACGTCCTGTTCTACGATCGGGATTTCTAAGCTCTATTATAACCTTATGGGACCACGGACGTATCTGCAGTCGGACGTCACCCGAACAGACTCATGTTAAGGCGATATACATGCTGAATTGGGGAAACTCTAACGCTCGAAGCCTGCGATGCCGCTGGATAAACTAAAAAAGGACCGTCAAAGTGCACCCCCGACCCCCTCCCTCCTCGATCAAGGGCTTAGGGTCTGAACGCCCTCAGATATGGCTCCGTTTCCGTGTCAGTGTGCACATGAATCGCCGGGGGCTTGGCAAGAGTCTCCGACCCACATCCCAATTCTCCACATCTCTGCATTCAAGTATTAGCCTTACCCACCATCTAAACAACTTACCAGCCAGGTCAAATAATCACAGCAAGCCCCATGAGTCTATCTGCAGTGCTCTGGGGTATCCGTCTCTCTGCGTAATTTAATGCCGTCTTGTTAATGCAACAGGGATGAATCTCTGGTTTGGAACAGACAGCAATGTCGCTAGCCTAAGCGTTGCTACGTTAAGCACGTATGGCCTGAATGGGTAAGTGTAAGGATGACCCTGCTGAACGGGTTTGCTGCTGTGAAAGGGGCTGTCTTCATGAGGAAAAAACAAGATGCTTCCGCTGCAACCTTTAACAGGAAGTTTTATAAGTTCTTGGTTTCAAAATACTGTACATTGATGGGAAGGTTGCATCAAGGTTCAAATCAGCTGTGAAAACAAGACTCTACTAGCTGCTCTGCTGTATTTCCTGTGAATCAATTTTTTAAATTTCGTAGCTGTGTTTCTGTATTTTTAATGCATACCATTGTAAGGTAATCCAAGACTTGCAATAAAATCAAAAAATTCTGTATAATTATTACAATCTATTATTACTACTCAAGGTCATTATAAAAAGCAGCTACAGAATAGGACTGCCCTAAAAAGTACAGTAGAACTCTGGACCTAAGCATAGAAAGAGCAGGTTTCATAACATGAAGTATGCAGTTATGTAACCAAGAACAAAATGTTAAAACTAAAAGCTGCTGTCACAGAGGGCCAGGAAGACAGAAACATACACACGTGTGCACACACGTACACAAACATTCATGTGTGCTGGCAGGCATGCACACACACGCAGCCCACATGCATGCACGCACTAGTGAATGCACACACAGACAGACACACACACACACATGCACGCACGCACTAGCGAATGCACACGCAGACACACACACACACACACACACACACACAAAGTTTGATTTACAATGCTCTCAATAAATAAATAAATAAATAAATAAATAAACTTGGACCCCATGACCCCTGACTCCTTACAGTTTTGGGGGGATGGGGTACCCGGTGTACCCGCTTTATCCCTCAGGCAGGTCAGGGGCCTGTACTGGGCTGGGCAGTATCATGTTAAACAGAGTCCTAGCTGGCCACACAGCTTTGAGAGGTTCAGAGGCAGTAATGTGTGAAACCTGCAGGATCAGAGGGTGGGGGGGGGGGGGGGTTTATCTGCTCCACTCTGTTTTGTGAGGGTGTGATGGGGTGGGGGGTTGTTGGGGGGGTGGGCAGGAGGAAGCGGGATGGGAGCGGGATGGGAGAGTGACCCTGGCAGCTGGAACATACTGTACACAGAGCGCACTCGCTTGCAATGCCAGCACTGGCTGATGGAATGACAACAACACCGGCTGTTCGGCCACTGGCACTTTTTCCGTGATACGAGGGCAAAACAAACACGGGTTGTGGGCAGTTTAAATAACGAAAGGGGTTTAAAAAAAGGGCAAATAACCAAAGGTGCACGGATTAAAATGAACCCGAGGGTATTTATGAAAGCGTTTTTTTTTTTTTTTTTTTTAACAGCATCGTTTTATGCGGTTACCGCCTGTCTGTATGTATGCCCGGTCAAGTGCTGTTAGTCTGCCTCTGCCACCTGTCAGTCTGTCTGTCTGTATGCTGTTAATCTATCTGTGCTTCCTATTTTGCCTGTCAGTCTGTATCTTGTATCTGTACTGTATTGAGTGACTGTATGTCTGCAATGTCTATGTGTATGGTCTGTATTATCATTACCGCTTGAGGTATCTTTGTCTGTACTGTCTGTCTGTAAAGGGCATGGAGAAATTCTCATCTTTAATTCCACCCCCCTCTCTCACTCTCACACACACACACACACACACACATGCCTCCCATGAAAACATTTTCTGCATAATCTCTCCCCGTACTCATATTATCAAGTTTTAACAACACAGAGTTCTGGCTGAACCCCTGAGATCAGGGAGAAGATGTACTGGACTTTCTGTACTGAACCAGAATGTTCATCTTCATACAAATGTTAATCATACAAAAAAAAAAACATGTTTCCTGTAACAGGAGGCGCAAGCCAAACACTCCTCTGAAACGCGCCAATGAAAAGATAACCACCCCAAGCGCACGCTTGCTCATTCACACACTCACTCTCCCGCCTGCCCCAGTCCAGCAGGCCGGTGATAGTAACACAGAATGCACTGTGCTGGTGGTGGTGGTGGGGGGGGGGGGGGGGTTAGGGGGGGGAGGGGGGGGGGGGCTCTAAATGTGGCGAAACACTGGGGGCGCGCCGCTGGGATATGGGGCCCTCTGTTGTGTGAGGCCTGCTGTCACTCAGAGCAGACCGAGACCTGCTGTCACTCAGAGCAGACCGAGACCTGCTGTCCCTCAGAGCAGACCGAGACCTGCTGTCCCTCAGAGCAGACTGAGACCTGCTGTCCCTCACAGCAGACCGAGACCTGCTGTCCCTCAGAGCAGACCGAGACCTGCTGTCCCTCAGAGCAGACCGAGACCTGCTGTCACTCAGAGCAGACCGAGACCTGCTGTCAGTCAGAGCAGACTGAGACCTGCTGTCAGTCAGAGCAGACTGAGGCCCGCTGTCAGTCAGAGCAGACTGAGACCTGCTGTCCCTCAGAGCAGACTGAGACCTGCTGTCAGTCAGAGCAGACTGAGACCTGCTGTCACTCAGAGCAGACTGAGGCCCGCTGTCAGTCAGAGCAGACTGAGGCCCACTGTCACTCAGAGCAGACTGAGACCTGCTGTCACTCAGAGCAGGCTGAGGCCTGCTGTCACTCAGAGCAGACTGGATCTGTTGAGAGAGGACGGACCAGTTCCAATCCTCTAGTTCAATTAGCAAATTGGGAATAAGAACCAAAACTGATTTTCAAATATAAATTAGACCGCAGTGAAACATTCCATTAAAATTCCACAAGAGCATTCTTCAACTGCCATTCACGTGCTTATCATGGAAACTGGTCTGAACTGTGAGATCATGTAAACAGAATGGACATACGTTTCCATATCTGTGCTGATTAAGTCTGTTTACTAAACATTTGCATTGGTTTTAATACAAACGGTTCGTTCCACAGATTATCACCCCCAGCCCATGTGCTGCCCACAAAGGAAGGACGAGAAGTTTGGCCGGGAGACGCAATGACAGAATCCTATTACTCCACATGTCAGACTTGTTCAGATCTGAAGCTGAAAGAGACAGTGGTGTCCAACGCTGTCATCATTATGAACTTTGGATTAAGGGCTAATTGCGAGGCTAAAAGCCCTGCCGCTGCCAGTGACATCTCAGGGCCAATTAAGATGATCCACAGACCACAGACCAACTCTGGACACCAGCCAGGGTGCAAATCTGCTTACAAACCCACACTTTCATCCCTTTTTATTTCTAAATAAGGCACTTAAAACTGCAAGCACCCTTGATCAAATTTAATGATGTTTTTCAGCCCCGGGTTTTGAAAGCCTTGTACATGTGTCGGTAAGGAGGGGGCCTCCCTACTTTATGTCAGGCTCTGAGGACTGCAGGTCATGGGGATGGGTATACTCAACAATGTACTGAAACATTTAACAGTAGGAAATTGGGTATAATGAGCCAGCTTGCTTCCAGCTCTACAGTGGGAAAGGGGGTATAATGAGCCAGCCTGGTTCCAGCTCTACAGTGGAAAATTGGGTATAATGAGCCAGCCTGGTTCCAGCTCTACAGTGGGAAAGGGGGAATAATGAGCCAGCCTGGTTCCAGCTCTACAGAGGGAAAGGGGGTATAATGAGCCAGCCTGGTTCCAGCTCTACAGTGGGAAAGGGGGTATAATGAGCCAGCCTGGTTCCAGCTCTACAGTGGGAAAGGGGGTATAATGAGCCAGCCTGGTTCCAGCTCTGCAGTGGGAAAGGGGGTATAATGAGCCAGCCTGGTTCCAGCTCTACAGTGGGAAAGGGGGTATAATGAGCCAGCCTGGTTCCAGCTCTACAGTGGGAAAGGGGGTATAATGAGCCAGCCTGGTTCCAGCTCTACAGTGGGAAAGGGGGTATAATGAGCCAGTCTGGTTCCAGCTCTACAGTGGGAAAGGGGGTATAATGAGCCAGCCTGGTTCCAGCTCTACAGTGGGAAAGGGGGTATAATGAGCCAGCCTGGTTCCAGCTCTACAGTGGGAAAGGGGGTATATTGAGCTCCAGATACACAACGTAAATGTGAATAAAACGAGCTGGTCTGGCTCCAGCCTGGTTCCTTCAAACAGTAAAAAAAAAAGAGACAGAAAGAGCCAGTCTGGTTCCTGCAGTACACTTGAAGTTCCGGGTTTCTTACACAGTAACTGCCCCGGAGGATTTTCCTAAAGCTGCTTGCAGTTTCTGTGCTATCAGGCTTAGGAATCAGCCTCATAAATCAACAGACAGATCTGGCCCCGGAGGGAAACCTTATGCAATGACTGTCATAAAAGGACCATTGGTGGGGTGGACTTTGGTTCAGGGAGCCACACCCATCTCTGTGAAGTAATCCCTACCAAACAGAATGTCACCTGTTTGCCACACAATCGAAATGCCCACTGCCCACACTAACAATGTACTACTTTTGAGCATAAAGCTTCTCCCCTCTCCAAGCTGACACAAACACACACACACAAGCACCTATGCACATGCATACACATGCGCGTACGCATGCATACACACACACACACACACATACAGGAAAAACGCACAAACGGAAAGCTCCAGTAAGGCCCTGAATTGCACAGGACCTGCTGACACACGACAATGTGTTCAGTTCCACCGGCGGGTCAGACAAGGTAAAGTTCACATGGACCTCTAGAACACAGAACACCACAACCTGTTTACTGGAGGCTCGTGGGGGGGGGGGGGTGATCACTGAGAAATGAAGCCCGTTACCCCTCCTCAGCGGCCTTAGCAGCATATAAACATCCATGGGAGAAAAAAAACACAGTCACAACAGAGAATCACAGAGTGCTACACACACACACACACACACACAAAAACAACTCAGATACCGCTGGTTACAAAGTTCAGCTGAAGTATAAAAAAGGATCATACAAGGCACATTCACTGTCTAGCATTTGGTCTTTCTAGGGTGTCTGTGCTTATCATTTTACACCAAATATAAATCATAAAGATATACAAAGAAAGCTTACACTGCCTTGGTTAACTGTTGGTTTGAATGGTAATGTGTTTTTCTCTACGGGAGGTGAATTCCCTTTCAGTGGGGGCCTCAGGTTTGTAGTTACTCAGCAGATTTGCGATATAGCTGGGTTTTTTTTTTGTTTTTTTTCTCTTGTACGTTTGTAATACCGCTGCAGTAGTAAATGCGTTGGTGCGCTAAGGCTGCAGCGCATCCCCACTGACCTGACACGAGCTCCCCTTTTCCTCCACGGTGTACCTGAGTGTGCGCTTTCAATCCTTTGCGTCAGACTGCTGCTGGCCAATCACATCCCGACATACTAACTTCACTACCCAGCCAAAGCCCCTTTATGATGTAATGCCGTTTGGACGACAGAAGTAACCTCCCTCACTGATGGTGCTGATAAAATTACATGGTTTTCAAATATGAGGTAAAAATGGCTGCTGATGGTGGATTTTCATCATATCAGAAATGTAATTTAATCAAAACCATATCAGGCAGCACAGTGACATTGACTTTAAGGTTTCTGTGCCAGCGCTGTGGAAGCCTCTGGTTGTTATATATACATTTGAATTGAATCATATATATGTTAATCAAAATATGCTTTCCAGCAGGCCCCAGCTCTAAACCATCTCAAAATGCAAACTGTAGGATTTCAGTGGCAAGGGAAAAACGCCCCAGGTTGAGCCCATCCTCTCCTGACTTACAGGGTAATGAGTCTGTTTTCAGTTCAGCGATGACAGCGGTTCAACAATTTCACCCCAGAGGTCACAGGCCAGCAGCAAGATTCTACAGTAACCAACTTACATGGTGGGTGTCAGGTTTACTTGCAGCAAACTTCCTTATTTTCAAGAATCCTGAAAATTCAAAGCAGTAGCTTAACTAGCCACAACTGAAACTGAGTTATGAGGATGTGGAGCTCAGACTGCAGGTAAATAACAGGCCTGGACAGGTTGGGTACATCTGTCCTTGTCATTAAATGGTCTCATGCTCTCATTATCAGACTACATTAAAGGTAAGCTGGGACAGGTGTACAATCACAGTCGTAAAAAAGGCCTAGTTCATTTTCAGGTATGCTATATGTTGCTATTGGCAACCCCTACCAGTTGCTATGTTAGCTTTAGCCAAGAAGCTAAGCTGGCTCCAGCACATGAATACACAGTCAGTTCATCGTCAACATAAATGTATGGGTGTTACACTAAAACTATCTTTGTAGCACTCAGGTAAATTTGTAGCAGCGAGTACTTAATCTTTAACGCATGTTTTGCACATGTCACCTTCTCCCCACAGTGTCTGATGATAAAGCAAAGATACTGGCAATTAACAACAGTGAAACTGCACAGCTTTCCACCCTTCAACACAGAGGTTTACAGTTGGAACCCCAGCTCCCTGACCATTATACTACACCCATGCCCCAGTGAAGAAGTTGTAGATTATTGTTTAGTAAATAATTGTTTTGATTATGCACCATCATCCTATATTAGGAGATGAGGCCGAAAAGATTCACTTGACAGTGAAAAATTCACAGCTGATATCATAGTTGTTATTTTTGCATCGTACGCCTCCAAACCGTGTACATAGCCAGGCATTAGTTTAAAAGAAATGCGTACAAAAAAAATAAATAAATACTTCATCCGAATGGGAATCCTGTTGTACTGCTTCACTGACATGCTGTAAACAGACTATAGAGTTTCTGATTGACTGCAGAAGAAGCATATCAAATTCTGACTGAGGCTTGTGGTGTGGTTACATAACATATCCAAAGGATGAGATATCAATGGTAGGAAAAGGGGGAAGTATATTAGGAAAATGGGGGGGGGGGGGTTGGCTATTTATAACACAGTCCTCCATTGAACAATGTTCTGTTTACATCAATTGACAAACAATGCTGAAATATTTCCCGTGTGAAATGTAATTTTGCATGTGTCCATTTAAATTAAATAGGTCAACGCAAATGTCAGGATAAAATATTCGACACACCTAGGAGGCAGTGTGGTTTAAGTCCATGTGTAGAAATAATGCAAGACTAATAAGATTAATGAGTGGCAGCAGGTCTGCCATTAGGTCGCAGAGCTTTGGAGGAAGTCTGTCTGTCTGTCTGTCTGTATATATGTATGTATGTATATATGTATGTATGAATGTATGTAATGTAATGTAATGTAATGTATGTATGTATGTATGTGTGTACCCAGAGGAGTGGGTAAAAGTGCATAGCACACTGAGCCATTCCAGGTTTTAGTGGAACCAGTGTAGTGTCATGAGCCCATGTTCATAAGGGACTGACCCTAGAAGAGCACTACTGCTCCGAGCTGAGGCCGGGCGAAAGCCATAGCAGTATAGCAAATAGCTTTTTCAAACGCAATAACAGCTAACTATGACATGCAGCGGTAGATGTCCTTCCTTCGTTTTTTCTTTAATTGTACTTGACACGGTAGCGCACCTCCAAACCTATGGAGGCTGTGCGAAACACTGACAGGGGAGAAAACCATCGCTTGTACCTATTTGGTGGTTGTTAATTAATTTTCCTATTAGATTTGAAGAACACAGTTCTTGCGTTTTTAATTCCTAACCCTCACTCCGATGTGTTTTTGTATACCTCATGGAAGCAGCATGGCCTTGTTGCAGATTGGCCGTTATAACTACAACGAATAGATACGGCTGATGTTTTCCTCCCTTGGAAAGCATTTCACATGGTCTCTGAAGACTGCAGGCGTGCCACCACATCAACTATAATTACAGAAAACAATAAGGAAGGAAAGCAAACGCCACATGCCGGGGTTAGTTGCCCTTGCACTCATTAAAAAAGGTATTTGATATGCAGGTGTGCTATATCAGGCAAAATGAGGTGAAACACATCTCTACAGGTGCTTCCACATTCTTTTAATTCCATGTCTTGGGCTTTGCTTGGAAGTAAGGCTGGAGTCGCCCTTCTTGTTCAACAAGAGTTGACGTTATCAGATATTGCAAACCACAGGAATAAACAAATAAGCCCAGTCTGGCCCACGGACAGGAGGACAAGCATGGGGCTATCAAAAGATAAAGAAAACTGCTGACTCTGTATAATTATATCCCACTCTTGATCTCCATTGTCATATTGCTTAAGGTTTCAGAGGAAAAAAAAACAGCTTCTGGTTACTCATTGAAGATCTGGTACTCTCTTTACTGGATTTATTCATTTACTCTCTAAATCACTGTTGAACGCCTGTGATGCTGTCACTCCTAGCAAACACTTCAGTGTTAATCATGTGTACCAGGTCTGGCGTCTTCATCTCCCTCTCTTTCTTTCCCTCTGCCCTCAAAAAATCGGGGTACAGCTTCTAATTCCAATGTGGAGGACTCACATTGTTCCCTCAAAGTCATAGTCGTGTTTTTTTTTTCATTCCACTGCTCAGGCCCCTCACAGACACTATGTCTGAATGTGCAATGGGTTGATCTTCCAGGGTTCCACCCCAGTGAAAAGCAATTGTACCCCTTTAAGCAAAATCCAGGACCTTGGTTGTTTTCTTTTTTTTTCTCTGAACAGGGTTCATGCTTGGGTTTGAAATGTGAGATGGGTCAGGGATGATAGACCCCCACCCCCCCACCAATAATAAAGAAAATGGTTCCCCATTTGTGTGTTATATTGATGTAATTACCCTCTATTGTATGATGCTATGGTCCACCTCAGAAGAGTCCCCCAAACCAACACCTCCAACTAACCCGCACAAGTGTTTTCTATTTTTCTACTGCGGAAATGACTCGGTGGTCATTTCAGAGCCCACCAACCCCCCCCCCGCCTTGACCGTTTCCCGGTCTCTTACCTTGTGCACGCTCTTGGGGTTCTCCAGCCAGGAATAGTACATTTCCTCCACGTAGTTGGAACTCGTCCCATTGAGGAAAGGTTCGGCGGCCACGGGCGCCGTGTAGCACCTGATTGGCCAAAACGTCCTTGGCGTGGCAGCCGTGGCCGGCGCGAGCCTCTGCTGCGGAAAGTTCTGGGCCGTCCGTGAGGCCGCGAGGGGCCGGATCCGTGAGGCACAAGTCCTTAAGCGGTGCATTGCAGTCTGTGGGTGCGCGCGATCTCCTCACGCCAAGCCAAACCAGCGGCCTTCAGGGGCAACACCCAGAGAACACTCCCACACAAGCTTTCCACGATCAACCCCGTCAGGTGTGAACAGCAGGCAAGATCTCCTCACTCTTCACAGAGACGGCTTATCTGTGTTTCTCTGTTGTCCTTGTTTGTTTTGTCTCTCTAATTAAAAAAAAAAAAAAAAAAAAAAAAGTCAGGCATTAGATATAATGTTACCAAAAATATCATCACTCCTTGAGACAGGTTAGTCTACATCATCTCATCTCACAGTCACATCAAAAACCAATAGTAATTTGACTCATGCGTATTTTATTAACACATAGATTCATAAAATAATGAATTGATGGGAGCTTCCATCTGAGAACTTATCATCTGATAAGATACTTACACTTAGGCAGCCATGATTAAAAAGTATACAGCCTGACAGATGTGTAAAGCTGTAGGGTTATGGATGAGTAACTAATTAGATTATTGGAAGACTGTACTTAAAGACATGTGGAAGCCCTGTGACCAATCAAGTAGTCAGTGGATAGTCACATGACCAGGGAAGTAGCAGGCAACTGAGGAAAATAAGCATGTGTAAAAAAAAAAAAAAAAAGCCCTGTCAGCGCTAAACGGAAACCTTGCCCAGGTACTGTAGTCCAACAATAGAACCTTACAATAGCAAAAAAAAATAAATAAAATAAAATTTAAAAAAAGCAGCCACACATGCAGTACACATTTTATTATATGTTATTTTAAACTGAGTTAACCTACGTTAACAAATAAGGTATACCTTGTCTATCCTATCCAAAGTCTGACTGCTAAATTTTGCATTGACATTTCAGAACAGCAAGGCAAACAAGAGTATAAAGTTTCAGTAGCAGGGACAGAATAAAGATAAATTCCATAACTTGACATACAAGGTTGACGCACAAAATACTGCCCGCTGTGACAGTCTTATGATATCCCACGTGCTTATCGGAAGTCCAACGGATCAGGCCAAATTAGCCGGTCTTTTCTTGTATAAAAAAAATACATAAATATATAAATAAAATACCTGGGTCTCAAGTCCAAAAACCTCCCCCGTGCAGTTGAGACTTTGAGCCGGATTGGTTGATAAGAAATTTCGCCGCCGCTGCCATTGGAGAGTCCAGCCGTCCATTAATTTGTTTTCCACATGCGGTATCGTACCAAAACACGGTTTAAGAAACATAAATGATTCCGAACTTACCTCGCAATCAATCCCATTACAGCAACTGATGCTATATTACATGGCTACTTTATATTCCAGCTGAAGTCAGCCTTTTAGGCTTCCAACCTTGCAGCTAAAGTTAGCATTGCATAGCTTGCGCATATCTGCTAGAGAATGGCCAAACTGAACTTTACTTATAACTTCACTCGAGCAATACCTCACATGTTCACTGGCAATGCAAAGAGTCCAACAGCGACCTGGTTCATCCCGTTTCCAGCTTCACACATTCGCCTTACAATCTGATAACGCTAGTTTCCTCCACGTACTGAGATACCGAGCACCGACTAAAAGTGCCCTGTTCGTGCTGTGCCCCTCCAGGCTGCGCTGGCAGTAATTATAATACCTATCAGTGATTATTAACAGTTATGAGAAACGTTAGAAAAAAAGTTAGATTACTTACTTCAGGTCGGGCTTATTTCGTTTCAAGGGTGAAAGTGTGCGCTTTTATATTATTCAGTTAAATAAAGGAAAATACAGGACAGCTTCCCCAGGACCGCGTTGCCCTCCGACTCAGCCTGAACAGCGAGGAGATGCGACTGTTTCGAGCCCGGGATCCAATGCGTCATATGGCTCTGACGTCACGGCACACGCCGCTGGGAACAAAAAGTACACACGCTGCCATCTTTGGTACCTGTGCGCAAAAAAATCCAGCACCAATCACAGCGCTGACTGTGAAACTGCGGTGTGTTCACCGAGCTGTGAGCGAGCACCAGGCAGAAGGATTACGAAACTCCAATGAGCTATCCAGGTATGGCCACTAACTTATAGAAATAATTTATTTACGGAAAAATAATTTGCAAGACTCAGGCAGTTGTTTCTACTTGTGCTTGCTCAGAGATCATGAGCGCCAGAGTTCAGCAGTTTCACTAACTCATGTTTCACATTGCTTACATGTTGAGTGAGTCACCCATTTTACTGCCAATCTAATTATGACCACGTGATATTCATATGTGGATATTAATAATGTGATGAACTTGTACAGTGGGTCAGTCTGCCTTGTCAGTGCAGTACGTGAAGTGCGGAGAAGTCGCACGCACGATCACAGTCCTACACAACTTGTGGTGATGCACATACACCATCACAGCAAATTTTGGGTAATTACTTCTCTCACAATCATAGAGTTTCTAAATGTTGATCCAATTTTTATTAATGAATTGCAAAATAAAATGTATTAAATGTTTTAACAAGGCAGGACAGCAGAGAACTCGGTTCTCGCTTGCAGTGAGGACGCAAGTTGAAATCACAGTGGTGAAATTCCTGAGAAACTTCGGCTCGCGTGTGAGTCATCGCTGCGCCTATTCCTGGCACCACAATGCGGGCGGAGGAGGGAAGAAATCCCGTCGTTGGCTTTGTGTTTGATTTACTGTCAGCATGACTGAGATATGTGGACATTGCTATGTTCCTCATTAACAGACACCAGACCATAATTCCACATTGACACTGGGAAGTATTTTTACATAGAAATGTTAGTGCATGGAACATCTGGAACCCAGTTACAATGACTCTTAATTCCCCCTGCAGTCGTTCGGCCGTCATGCGCGTGGGTGCCTTTTGATCATGCAGGTGACGGTGCGAATCTCTTTTTCACTGCTGTGGAAGGGCTCCTCGAGCTGCACATTAACGACACCCAGCGCTGACACTGAGCTGTGCTCTCCAGAGGCGGTGACACTTTCTGGAGACACTTTGCCCTCTGTTGAGAAAGAAAGGCTTGCGGGGTCCCGTTATCTTATCCTGCCCATGGCTGCTGCTGTGGCAGTCGTTCAGTTCAGATAAGACCTGAACATCACTACGCCCTTCAGCCAGCGCTGTCTTTATCCATTAATTTCTGAGTCAGCGGCTCTGTGACACAGAGGGGTGTTTATTTAGAAAAAAAAAGTATTGTAATAGTTTCAGGGTCGATTCCAAAGTCCATTCTTAATGCGAGGAGAGGCCTTGAATGAGGGCAGTGACATGGACTTGGTGCCACCAAGTAATGGAACCCGGGCCTGGGGCAAAACAAGAGGGCAGAGGAGTCATTTAAAAAAAAATGGCTTACATCTAGGATGTTCCTTGATTATCATCCTCAGAAAGGGGGAGGTGGGGGTGGGTGTGTGTGTGTGTGGGGGGTCATCAGTAACACAGGAGTCAGTAATGTGATTGTAATGAGGGGGTTGAATTACTTTAATTTGGTCACCCCCCCACCCTTTTGGAACAGCGTGATGTCATTCACTTCCCCTCTCTTATGGCAGCCTGCTCCCAAGTCCCACTACCTATCAATGATGTATTCAATGGGGGAGGGGGGGAATTAAAATTCCTAAATGACCCCCCTCCTTCTTTGAATTCACTCAGTGATTCAAAAAGGTGTAATGCTCAATCCTTGAGTAAAATATTTATGTTTAGAAATGATTGGCTGAATCCCAAGGGTACTGATAGAATATCAAGATATTATTCTGTTTGGTCTCAAAACCCGGGCTGTCCCGTCATTAGCAGTGTTCTGGAGAACGGCCGATAATTTGGTTTAGTGTTAGACATAGAAGGAGAGCGATAGTGTCAGCCAGAGAAGGAGAAACTCGGTAATCAGAATGGTGCACCAGCGCCCCCCTTTGGTGGGTTAGGCTCCATGCAGTCTGCATGAGTAACCAGTCTGAGATGATCACGGTTACGGTGCTGATCTTAACACCCCATCCAGAGGCTCACTCTCTGATTGAGCACCTGTAAAACGTGTTGATTTTGTTTTGGCTGCTTGCCTATTTTGCATTCTTTTGCAATTGAATACACTTTTTTAAATGACAAATTATATTAACAATTTAAGTGTAGGGTAGAATATTTGAAAAATGTACATGAATTTCCAGATTGTCTTAGTTTTTGGTATGTCCACCTTTTGCTTTAATGACAGGGTGCACTGGAGCTGGCGGGAATCCACAAGTTTGAGCAAAACCTGATGATACATGTTATCCCACGGTCTTTAAGTGCACAAAACTTTCTTGGTTTTTAAGTGTCCCAATAAATGTTCGATGGGGTCTGACTTTTTCTACAAAAGGATTGACAGGGTCAGTGTCACACATTTGCTTAAATTTGACCTAGACATTGTGCAGAATCTTCAATATTTCCTCTTCATTTTAAATGACATAGCTTCTTTCTTTTAAATGTTTAAAAAATCCTAAAACTTTCTGATTATTTCCAGGTTTACATGAAAAAAGTTGAGAAAAAATGGAGACAATGGCTTATGGAGGCGTTTTTCAGATCAGATGACAATATTGTATATTGTTGAGATGGCCTGGGCTGAATGAGGAAGGTGATGATGTCATCACTGGATCCACATGTTATATAAAGCTGATTGGATCTGCTTATCACTTGCTCTAAATGGACGTTTCTGATTGAGCAAGGTAATCTAGACACGAATGACATCATAGAAAATGTGCACATTACCAGTGTTGTCAGCGTAATTGTGCAAGTTACCACAGGTGTAGCAGCTTCATGTAGCTTAAGTTAGCAATGCATTAATACCGTCACTAGAAAATGAATCATTAAAATGACCATTAAGGAGGGTCATCTTTATACAGAAGTTTGCAATTTTATTGATAACATATTAACACATTTTCTTAAAGTTAAAGATCACAGATAGCACATCTGATCAGAAATAATCAGAGTCAAAATAATATAGGATTCACATTATAATCGTTTTATACATAGAAACCCCAAACAAGTGAAGAGAACAAACATGGAGGCTCGTCTTCAGAGAAACTGAATATAAATTGTATATCATTGCTTTTTTACATCAATATGAAAGGGGGTGGGGGCGTAAAATAATGGAGAAACACTACCAAGAGCTGTTGGTTGTTAGGGGTTGTCAGAGCAGAGGGAGGTCACAAGAGTAAAGGCATGAGTCTTTGCAGAGAGTTTGTTTGTGTTTGTCACACACGCGCACACACACACACACACACACACACAAACACACACATACTCCTTGTCCAGAGTCAGTGTGCCTGACTGGTGTGTAATAGAAAAGAATAGAGCAGAATTGCTTTATTTTTCCAATGGGGGGGGGCTCAGGAAAATGACACATTCTATTCACACAGACACAGTCATTTCCCTAAGCATGTCACACTAGCTTTTCTAATGTGCTCACATGAGTTTACATAATCCTAACCATGTATGCGGATCCTGCATTCACCACTTCCCCTCCATGCCAGGCAGTGGCAGAGTCACGTTAATGAGACTGTCAAACTGATATGTACTCTCTCATGATATGCATGACCTATTCCAAATATAAAACTTGCCAGTTAGGCCCCAGGCCTGTCTGAATCACCTACATGTAAAGTTAATTTACAAACCACAGTTCCAGCACATTCAAAGTCCTTCATACCAACTCTGAGATTAGCTTGACCATTTATAGTACCTAATAACAAGTGGCTATGAAACAGAACATCTGCTGTAGGCCCAGAAAAACAAAGCTGTGTGTGTATGTGTGTGTGTGTTTATGGGGTGTTTTGTGGGCTCAAGGTGCCTAGACCTACCAAATTGTATGGCTACTGTGAGTATACTTTATTATCCATTACTACATCTGTTAAACAGGCAGTTGAAGCTTTTGGACAGAACTGAAACCTGAGCTGACGCAAACAAAAAATCTTTTTAAAATCTTGATCTCTAGTGAGTTCGTTTGTGCTTCATTAAGGATGAAGGCTACTGTAGACCTGCTGGACACTTACAGGAACTGCAGAGGAGGTGATACCCTTGCACAGGGAGGGGCAGTATTCAAAACACACAGACTTTTTAAATATTAATCCTCAACATTGCATCTCATATGAGACCTGAGTTGCTGATTTTTTCTTTATTATACCATTTATGCCAAAAACCTCTGCCTATACCATTTTAATTGCAGTCTTTAAAGAGGTATTTTGTATTTTGCAACAAAATACAATTTTTTAATTTTTGCCCATGCCTGAATAATGCAAATGGTGGAAGCATATGTTATTTTGCAGGTGGCACAGGTGTATAAAATGTTCCAAAAACTAGGAAAAATGAACACATACATGAAAATGCTCAGTTCAAAGACAATACATTAAATTATAGGTACTGTGCAGATGCTCTTGTTGAGAGCGACTTAGGACTCAAAGTGCATTAAGCCGGGGACAAGATTGCTAAAGTACTATAAAACCATTAGTAACAGCAACAACAATCATAAGACAGCAAAATTAGGTCACTACAAGTGAAACTATGGATAACTAGAGGAGCTAGGGAGGGAAGGAGAGAGGTGCGTCCTGAAGAGGTAAGTCTTTAGTCTGCGCTTGAAGGGGGACAGACTATCTGCTGTTCTGACCTCCGTGGGAAGGTCGTTCCACCAGCGGGGAGCCAGAACAGACAGAAGACGTGACCCGGGAAAAAAGACATGTATTTGAAATCGTGCCCTTGGCCTATAGACACATGAACTCTCGCAATGAATGAGGTCATGTGACCTTGAGTGACCCCTCTCTGCTCTGAAAACAATGATCCCCGTACAGTAAGCATGCCATGTCATCATCATCATCATCATCATCATAATTTCATTTGAGACAAAAATGCAATTTTTTAAGGGATTTTACAAAGCTCAGGAAACAGATCAAGGTTCATAGGTTTTACGAGCATTCAGTAAAAAATAAAAAAAAGAAAATAATAACAACATCTAAAAAGTTATTGTCCCCATTGAAATGTTCATGCAAATAAATTCCATCTATGATATAACCAGGTAAATATAGTTTTACAATATATCTTTGTTTTCATTTAAAAGTTATTCTTATGTATATATAATGTTTAAATGATTATTTGCAATGCTAAACACACAGAGAATAACATATGAACACACTTTGTTATCATGCTGCAGCATACCCTATGGAGAGGGAGAACAGCCATATATTCAATAGACCATTTAAGGAGCACATAAATGCAGGGGTCACATACCTCCAGCCCAATATTACACATGTCACCGAAAACAAAAAAAAATGTTGCAAAAAAAATGAACAGCAACAACAAAAAACTAAATCATAAAAGTTCACATGGGCTCCTTCCTCAGGTTTTTATAAAGTTAATATATGTAAATATATGTAATGTTGTACATGATATCTCAGATTCCTTCTTTTCATTGGTTTTCCCTCCACCCCCACCCCCTGCTCTCCAATTTATGAGGAAATAGGGGTAACAGTGGCGCCCCCTTCAGTCTGTCAGGTGAACAGCATGGCTTGCTTCCTCATGTTTAAGGGAGGAAGAGGAATGATACCACAGCTGCAAATGGGAAAGACTTCAGTATCTGTGTTAACAAAACAAACAAAATAAATATACACCTGATGAATAAATAAGTGATGGGACGCCCATTTTAACATGCTGATTACTGACATTACCAGTCACTGACAGGTTTCCCATCTGAAGTAACTGCTTCAACCTGTCCATGGTCGGTGGATCAGGAAGAGGAAGGAAGGGAAGCATCTTTAGAGGCCTGACACTGACCCACTGACAGTGTGGGAAACCTGTTGTGTCTGTCTCCTCCTCTCTCACCTCAGCTGTGTTGCCAGATTCCTCCACAACATTCCTCACAATAAATCCCCCAACTTCATTTGACTCTCAAACAGATTTTCAACACTATCCACCTGATGGGATCCTTTAAATTTCCCCATTTATGACTGACTCCACAAGTCTCCTCCATGGATTTTTCAAGATTCTACATTTAGAGCAGGATTTATCCCCAATCTGGCAACCCTTTGTAGTTGTTTCTCCAGCACAACCCCCACAGATTTTCAAGTTTCCTTTTAAAAATTCCATTTAAAAAAACTACTGCAGAAAAAAATGTCCTCATTTCCCCACAAAAATATACAAAAACCAAAACCACTGCTTAAATTTAAAAATAACCAGATGAGATTAAAAAGATGAATGAGACAATGATATAAGAGTGCATTGGCAGAGAGATGACTGGTTGCTCTTCAGATAAAGCCACCCTAAACTAAACCTGTAACCATCAGCTAATTTTTCAGACCTGAGTGGCACAAAACTCTGCCAGAACATTGCTTTGACTTTGCATGTTAGCTGCAAACTTGCTGGTCTGGATTTCACATACTCAACCTTCAGCAGTGTGTCTGGGAAGCTTGCTTTGCTAGCATCTCTGTCCTCAGGTTCCTGCAATCTGATTGGTGCGGACAGATGTATGATAACAGGTGTGGTTGGTTTACTTCACATGGCCATTCTTTTGTGGGATTTGTCAGAAGCAGAAACTAGCAAAGCTCTTTGGGTAGACTTACACCAGTGAGGTTAGCCAGTGGTTAACCAGTGCAAAAACATATTGGGTACATTGTGAATGTACTTTATGCTAGCTGATTAGCTGTTTCCTCCACAGACACCTTTTGTGAGCATCCTGATCTGTAGCCTCTAATAATGTGTTGCCAGGCCAGTACTTCTTGCGACAGCCCACATCTCAGTTTTCATGTCCAGGTTAGCGACTGCCCTCATCTCCGTTCTTTCCTCTTTCGTCTTATTTCAAAAGCTGACCACGGGATTTACAGGTACCGAAGTGCTTCTCCTCGAGGCCTTCAGAGGCCTTCAGAATCCAGCTCTCATTAGATGGTGGGGAAAGACAAACCTCCAGATGCCATTTTTGTCGTCGGCCATTTTGTGAGCGCCATTGTAGTGCCCTCTCCTCTCAGTTTATTTTCCTGCTGCAGAATCCACTTACTGCCGGGGTCCTCCTGCGATATCCTTCTGTAGACACTGGCACCTGTCTTCTCCCTGTCCACAGAGAGAGGAGTCCCACTGCCTGGCAAGCCAAAACTGAATCCCATCCCAAAGTCCTCTGGGCCATAAAGACTGGGGAACCTGGCTTGGATTGGTTGGCTCAATTACTCCACTGCGTTCTAGAACTGCCTTCTTTGAGATGAAGGGGTGGCAAAACCACACCCACACAAATGTGCATAACTTGTTATTGCACAGTTCCTCATGCCAGTCACAGGCACAGCCAATGAGCAGCAGGGGGATGGGGCAGGGAATTTTGTTTTGGGGGATACTGGGAGGAAGCTGTATCTGGGAAGTTGACGACGACGATGATGATGGCGTCTGATGAAGAACCATGCATTTTTTGTTTGTTTTTTGGGAGGGGGTGGGGGTCCTCCCCCAAGAGTGTGCAGGGTTCTGCAGAAGAGGCAGTCATAGCTGGAAGATGGCCTGGTTTTTACAAGGCCATTCTGTCAGGGGGTTCTGTATCCCTCTAACAGACTGACCAGAGGGCCATTGGTCAGACCCCCAGTCCTAACATCACAAGAGATAGGAGCCAAAATAAAAACACAGATGACATTAAACCTTTCTGGCTGTGCTAACTCTCTCACTCTGCCAATATGATGGGATTGTAAAAAGAGGAACATGACTGGACACTGTTAGACCCTCCCCCCAGGTGAGTGCTGATCTCTCATTGGGCACAGCTGATAAGTTCCAGCCTATCACATCTTCAAATGCTGAAATTGAAGCTTGCTCTTCCCAGAGTTCTCTTGTTTGAGCTTTGGGGCAGCATAGCAGTCGCCATTAACAAACAAAAGCATGTACAAAAACTGCTGAAAGAGATCTCTTTTACTCAAGCACAATTTAAACAAACAAACAAACAACAGCCACTGTGAATACCAAACATTCATGCTCACTTAAAAAGATTTTTTTAAATAAATGATCTTAAACTCTAGAAACCACTGGCATCAATAATAATACTTTTGTTTTGACCAATGAAATATACAATCGGCATTGTATAATAACCATAATAAGAATAGTCATAATAATCGTCATAATAATTAGCAATAATTCAGTTGAAAACTTTACAGACTGTACTTGATGGAGCCTGTGCACTGTGACGCAAAGCCAGCCTCCACACAAGCATGACGACATGAGACAACAGACGACACACCATATGGGGTAAAACACTGGGCTGCTGAAGTCTTTTTTTTTGTTGTTGTATTTTTTCTCTTGTTGAGGCGCTAGCTGCTGTTGGTAATGCTGTAGAAAGTAAAGTCTTGGCATGTGGGCTCATTTGGCTGAGGATTTGGGGGGGGGAGGTGAGAATGGGGGGGGGGGGGTTTGGAAGAGCGGGAAGTTTGGCATTAATTGGGATGATTTTGGGTTGGTGTTGGTTGGCAGGGTGCAGTAGCAGGGGCAGCCCAGCAGGTGGCGGTAGTTGTACAGAGACGTGCATGCAGGTGAGGACAAGACTCCAGGAGTGGGAGGACCTGACACCTCTGGCTCAAAGCTCTCCAACTCCGGAACCGTTCTCTTTCCTTCCCCTCCTCCCTTCTCTCCTTTTCTCTCTTCAGCTGGGCACTCAACAACTGCAGCAGCAAGGGTCTCACCTGGAAATGGAAAATGCACACACACACACACACACACACACACACGCACACAGAGCAAGAATGTCAGTCAAACATGGTTTGTTCTCTATGTCTGTGTAGTCTGTGTAGATTACTATTAACAGAATGCCAGTGCCATATCAACAGCAAGAATTATGTTAAAAAGTTAATAATTTTTTTTCTGTGTATTATCATTATATTGTCATATTATATGTGTCTTCGTATATGACCTTTTGTGCTTTAAGGTTGCCAAACCGGGGTGGGCGGGAGGAGGGAGTGAGGACTGGGGGTTGGGGGGGTCGATTGGGGGTGGGTGGGAGTCACACACCTCTCACTGGAGCGGAGCCGCGGGGGCGCCCGAGCAGTGGAAGTGGACGTTCTGCCACTTGGAGTCACGGCGGTGCCAGACACGGGTCTCTTCTGATTGGCTGCTGCGTGGCCGGCCCTGCCCGTCCACGAACTGCGTGAGGCGGATGTAGGCGATGCAGGCGGCGTCTTCCCCGATCAGGTGCACGTGCGGATTCAGGATGGTGGTGTGGATCGGTTTATTGTTCTTAGATAATACTGCGGAGAGAGGGAGGGAGGGAGGGAGAGAGAGAGAGAGAGCAAGAGGGAGGAAGGGGAGATAAGAACAATGCAAACATATGATTGGTTTAGAGGCGTTGTATTATTATAATAACCAGACCTGGGTGAAACAATTATTTTGAAATTTGAAAAACTTTAACCATTAAAATTAAAATAAAAAAAATGCAGACAACTGATCATTTTCCCATTATTTCTGGTTTGTTTAAAGTGATGGTGAGCCCCAAGTGCCCCCTGAGGTGCTTCTTCACTCACGATTCTCAAAGTAGAATCTGTGGAAGTCCATTCCTTCCACCAGGTTACCCAAGGCCTCGGGTTCGAAGGAGGTCAGGCCAGGATCGCAGATCTTCCTGTTCAGAAAACAAACTTAGTCATCATGCATTCTGTCACAAAAATATGTGTGTGTGAGAGAAAGAGATGTAATGTACCACAGTTTATAGCCCTGCAGTCCAGAAAAATCTGTTCAATATGAGTAAATTTGAGCGAGAGAGAGATGAACTGGGTTCTGACCTGACTGTTAAACCCTCCACAAAACCAGGCCACTTCAATGAGGGGCCTACTGTTATGATGTTTTCAAACATGTACATGTGTCTAAAGAATAGGTGTGTGACATCATAATGAGGGGAGGAATGACATCATATGTTGTCATGGTTACTACAGATAGGATTAAATCTGACACCACGACAAAATTTATCGGGGCTAGGGAGTACAGATACAGAATGATGACACTGATTTGTTAGACTGCTTGATTTTGTAAATTCAACTTCTACAAAAAATGTTTTGCAAAGATGCAAAGACTTTCCCCAAAGTATTACTTTCTGGGAAGTGATTCTGGGCACAGTTCCTGAAAGCAGTGCATAAACAAAAGTTATCATTACAATAATGATTTTGATCATTATGGAGTTTTGAGTTGGGCGCTCTCCAGGCAGGCTGTCAGACTCACGCGTAGGCCTCAAAGTCTCCGTTGTTTACGGCCTCGATCAGCTGCTCCGTGATTTTGATGATCTCCTGTTTGCGAGCTGCAGAGAAGACCCAGCAAAGTAAGGCAGGATAAACACACAGCCACAAATGGGTGGGGAAAAAAACGAAAGCAAAACAGTGCTAATGCTGTTAGATGCTCAGTCCAGCCTGACTGACTTTCCTGTTTTTCCTCAAGAAAATAAACATAAAACAGCAGAAGTTAATGAGATGTAGGACTGAATGAGTCGAGCTGGTGTCACTCCCTCGTTTGCTCAGCAACTACATAGAGGATAGACACGTTGCATCTGTAATATTTACAAGAATATATATCTCAGCAGGTGGGAAATCATATGATAGAGGAGCCTGATATTCAGCCAATATGCTCATAGTTTCACTGACAGTGACGCCATTTTGAAATGACAGGATGTGATGTATGGCTGAGTCTAGTAGGCCTCTAGCATGACTGTGAGGTGAAGGCACACTGCATCACACCAGATGGGGAACCACACAGTGTGACCGGCTCTTTGCACCAAATATCAATGTGCTCAACACCGAACGCTTACCTGAAAGCTGGACACCCATGGCAGTCATCCAAGCCATTCATTCTCTCTGTCACCCTCCATCACTCTCTCTTTCACCCTTTTCTCTTTCTCCGTCTCTCTCACACACAGAGACACTCATTCACTCCCATCCCCTATTTAAGAAGCTGTGAAGGAGAGGGGTTCAGAGAGACTTGGAGCATGGTGTCACGTCTCTAAGAAGGGAGAACGCACACAATGTCACCATATATAGCCCTCAAATGTCAGGGGACAAAGTGAGAGAGACAGCGAGAGCAGAAGAGGGAATATTCCCTCCGTGATTCATTCTCTCCCCATTTTCTCCGTCTGTGACCCTCTTCTTCAGAACTGAGCCCCTCCCCCTCTCTTGTTCTGTTTCTTTCACTCTTTCTTTCCCTCTCTCTCTCTCAGCTGATCCCTCTGTGCTATTCCTGTATATCAGCTATTTAGATCACTCTATTTCTCCCTCCCTCCCTCTTTCTCTCCTTTCTATGAGCCTCCAGCCACACACACACACACACACACACACACCTCTCCAGTCACAGCCAGTGGGGAGCACAGCTGCTCTGCGAACATCTATGTGCCTTTACTCCTTATGCCACCCAAAGGCCAAAGTGGAGTTAAACCTGCAGACGCTGCCCCCTACAGGACTGGAGTTAAACCTGCAGACACTGCGGCCCTCCAGGACTGGAGTTAAACCTGCAGACACTGCGGCCCTCTGGGACTGGAGTTAAACCTGCAGACACTGCGGCCCTCCAGGACTGGAGTTAAACCTGCAGATACTGCGGCCCTCCAGGACTGGAGTTAAACCTGCAGACACTGCGGCCCTCCAGGACTGGAGTTAAACCTGTAGACACTGCAGCCCTCCAGGACTGGAATTAAACCTATAGACATTGCACAAAAGCTTCAGTACATATCCAGCTTGTAAATGGATAGTGCATATTGAAAGGTAATCTATATGACATGCTCTGGATAAGGTTGCACTACTTAATGTAATGTCTAAGGCGCTAACTTAACCAAATTGGCAACAAACATCTACGCCAGCCCCAGGGAAAGGAATCTCCTATCCCCATCTGGCCTGAAGCCCCATCTGGCCTGAAGCCAGGGCCCAGCACAATCTCCCATCCCTGTGCTGGGCCCTTTGAGTTTCAATATATTTAGTTCTTCCAGCATCCTCCTCTGTGATTGGTTGTGACAGGACAAACCATCTCCCCCATTGGACAATTAAAACTCTGGCTGACCACCTGCCTATTGTGCTTCAGGCCAGATGGGAGTCCCTCTCTGGTCCCTGGGAAGGGTACAACCTTCCCCCTCCCAGTTTACCTGGCTCCACAGTTTACCTGAGTCTGACAGCATCCCCTCAGTCCCCCCCCCCCGCCCCCCAGCCCCAAAGACCTCACTCAGGAATGCCTTAGACCTGGGATGACAGCTTTAAGTGTTTTTACTGTGAATTAAATTTTCTTACAAATTCTTTAATATTTTTAAAATGAGTCATTTTCAAAAGTATTTGAATGCACTTTCCAATTTAAGTTCATATGAACTATTTTATTACAAATTATATGAGTACTTAATATTTAAAAATCAGTTGTAACACATCAGACTGCTATAAAGTGAGTTTTACTCGTCGGTGAATAATTCATCAGTCTGTTAGAGTTCTGGGTTCACAGTGAATTTGGGGTTTGTGATTGTGTGAGTTCCAGGCCTCCCAGGCACGAGCTCTGGCTGACACAGCGACGCTGCAGTTTAATGGGCCTGTGATCGGCCGCTGGGCCTCTCTCACCTAATAATGCTTTAATTACAGCACACTGAAGCTCTGAGGCACAGCCAGCTCCAGGCGGCCCTCGCGCCTCACGCCCGGGCCTGGGGACCCGTACGTCACAGCCCAGTAAATTATGCAGCGTGCTGAGTTACCACCTCACCCTCTCAAGCAGCTGAGATACGTGTTTTTTATTTTGAGATATGACTGTGAGAGATGAAGCTAAGTTTAGATGTGTGTGTGTGTGTGTGTGTGTGTGTTTGTGCATATTTGTGCGTGTGCAAATCTGGGGACCAAGAAAGAGATCTGGAACAATCTTAGTAAGTATGTCGTAGCATTGTACCTATGTCTTAGCTGTAACCTGTTTTGGTTATGTTGATGTTATTTTGCAAATAAATAAATTGTCCATAACCAAAAAGTAACCAGAGAGTTTCAAGGTACAGGGGAGGCACAGCAGGGAGAGAGTCTGCCCCCCCCACCAATCTACCCCAAATCTGAGAACAGTGCTCAGAACCGGGGGGGGCAGCATTGGAGTGGGAAGGGACTGGGGAGGGGAGAGACAGGCTGGGAGGGGGCCACCTCCGATTTGGGCTGGGGGCCGGACCCCTTGTGAACGCTGCTCACTATGTCTGTCAGACGAGTTGCTTTTGGGGGGGGGGGGGGGGCAGTGTGTGTGTGTGTGTGTGTGTGTTGGGAGTGTCAGCTGTACTTACTCTGCACAGGCAGTACAGAGGTATGAGGTGGGGAGGGGGTGGGCAGGGCTGCTGAGGCGGTACTGTCTCCCCCCTTACTGTCCTACAGCTTCAAGGCTGGGGGGGGGGGGGGTGGAGATGAATGTGTAGGGGAGGAGGGGCAGAGAGAGGAACAGAGAAATTAGGACAGAAATTGCCAAGACAAGAGGAAGAAAAATAAAATCGGGAGCAAGCTCATGGCATGGGACAGCACATCAGACGAACAAATAAACAGTTAAAAACCAAGGAGAAATAAAAGTGTCTTTTTTCTGTGAGTGCGGAAACTTGTGCTGCTGCAGACCAGAGAGGGAGAGAGAGAGGGAGGAAGGGAGAGAGAGAGAGGGAGTGAGAGAGAGGGAGGGAGGGAGAGAGAAGGAGGGAGAGAGCGAGGGAGAGAGAGAGGGAGGGAAGGAGGGAGGGAGAAGGAGGGAGAGAGTGAGGGAGAGAGGGAGGGAGAGAGAGAGCGAGAGATGCAGGTCAGACTGTTCGGGACATTGGGTGTTGGGGGACCCCCAAAAAAATCCCATTCATTCACTGAGGGTAAAGTCATTTAAATAATGAATCACCCTTCTGTTCTGCAATGTTATTATTGCATAAGCTCCTCTTGACTGCTGAAGGGGGGGGGGGGGCTAGCCACTTATTCCCAAAACATATATCAGTACTTTTGAAAAAAAAAAGAAAAGAGTTGAGTAAACAAAAGTGCCAGCTCATTGTGTGATCACTGCACTCAGCTTACAGACTCAGGCCCTGTCTGAGCATACTCTCCCCCATGGACTCTTTATTGTCGCTGACCTGAGGTGATTTTGTCTCATTGGCTTAGACAAGCTTCTGCCTTATTTTTTTGCACACTCTATGGTCTAGACATCTAGGTCTATTTGTGCTGTTGTGGCAGAAAAGTGATGAAACTTTAACTTGTTCTCCCCCCCATTATTTCCTCTGGTGCACCTGCCCAAATTCAAAACTAAGGACAGACTGTAAACAAACACTGTTAAAATGTTTGCTGAGTAGAACTGAACAATAATGTAGCTTCAGCTTCACCCAGACAAAAAAGGTCCAGAGAACAGAGTCCAGTAAACCCTGAACGACAGTATCTCTTCCTAGTGCAGTTTTGTGTTCTGATGGGCAACGACTTCCTGCTGTTCCAATTTTGGCCACAGGGGGGCGCATGGAAGCAGCAGCATTCCAGAATACCTCAAAAGCAGTTCTGCGGTTTGGAAAGGCAGGGGCTTTCAGGACATTTGTTAGCAATAGCACAGACTCCCATCCCATCTCATGCCAATGCTAACATGCTATTAAATGCATCAGAGTCTGGTCCAGCTCATATATTGAAAGGGGGGGTGAGCTAGAATCACCAAAAAATCAAGAATAACATTTGAAACTTTGTGAATATGTACATCACTAAGGTGGTACATATGATACAGAATGTATGGTAAGATATGGCATCAGAACTCAACCAATGATCCCATCCGACCCACTCCGATTTCCTGGATATCAAAATTAAAATTGTACAAATTTATATTGCTTTGATGATGTTTGGGTATAATACCTGTTTTTGTTTTCCAATATGTGCACTCATAACAGATAATTTGAGTTGATTTCCTCAGGGAAATTTTATGAATCTCTTCCTCCTCACAGCAATAAGGCAGCGATGACACACAAACCCCCCGAAGGCCACAGGCCCTACAGAATGACTAACCTGTACAAAAACTGGCGCTAACTCCCTTCGACTTGATGCAAGATGCTGACTGCTCTGGTGCATGACACAACCAGCGTATTGGCATTAGTTAGCACTATAGCATGCCCTGCACAAGTGTTCAAGTGAACACTGATGTTAGTACACTGACACTCCCTACTCACATTTCATCACCCCAACACCAACACTATCTTTGGAAAAGTTATTTAGCTTTTTACACAAAACGTCATAACGCAGGGTTAGCTTCAGGCTAGGCTTTATTGCACCATTAGTGCGACAAAGCCCACTTCAGTATTGCTACCTTCAAAGCAGTGTTAGCCAGCCTTGGTCCCAGAGCATGTGCCAGTCAGTGTGCCAGTTTTTGAAATGAATCAGCATTCATTTGAGCATTTAACAAACTGAGTTTCTTACTTAGTTAACTTACCTCACCTTGTTTTTTGTTTTTGAATCGGTTGCTGTGAGCACAAATACTGGCACACCATGTAGTTCTCCGGAGCTCTGTAGATCTAATGATACTCTACTGATGCTAGGCAAGCTGATCCTGGATCAGGTGTTAGGGGGGCAGCCAGAACGTGGAAGCCTTATGAGCTGAATACGGCTGGGGTGGGGGGAGGGGTATCAGGCAGCACTGAGCATGTGCAGAACACATTGCCCATTTACAGATGACAGCAGGGGCGGGGCCAGGAGCTGATTGGTTTGCCTCTGGCAGTGAATTTGTAATGAGCCGGGCCTTACTTTTGCTGCTGCCTTGGCTCTGTCCTGTTTTGTAGCACCGCCGAAAATATCAGGGCACAACATGGAGAAAAGAAAAAAGAGAAGAAAGACAGAGGAAAAAAGAAAGTGAAATGATGGTTGGAGGAAGAGGAGAGATGGGAGGGTGGAGGGGTTTGACAAGGGGGCGGGGCTTTACTAAAGGTGGCATATGCACCTCCTCTTCCCGCAAGAGCCAGTCCCACTGCATTCTGGGTACTGTGGTCCTTTGACATTGACCCCCCCATCACGCTCTGCTGCCACCCTGTGGCTGAAGGAAATTGCATCAGATCTTTTAAATAAATCACATTCTGTGCCCTGCTGTCCCATTAGCCTGCTGCCTCCACAAAAACAATGATTATGGCATGGTACACTGGAGCGTAATTCGAAAACAAAAAAAAACTTGTAAAACATCCAGTTCATTTCCTCTCTGGTGCCATCCAATTTAGGAGGCAATCCTTCAGTCTACTTCTATTGCTAAAGTCGTCCAAAAACTACGGCACAAATACAGACTCAAACTCACACCCCCCTCCCTCTCTCTGTCTCTCTCTTCTTAACTGTGTCTCTCTTCTCTTCTTTTCTTCATCCATCCCCCCTCAACTTCTGCTGTCACCATCTGTTTTTATGTTTTTCTCACTCATCCTCATCCCACTCTCTTTCTCTTTCTCCCCTACCTCTGTTATCTCTTCTTTTCCCTCCTTCACTTCTTTTTATCCAACTTCCTCTCCTCCTTTTTCCCCCTGTCCCCCATTCACTCTATCTACCTTTCTCTCTCAACACCCCCACAATGTTTTTGTCTCTTGTTCTTTCTCTCTCAAGCATCTCTCTTGTTCTTCCTCTTTAAACCCTCTTTCTCAACCCATTTCTCTCTCTCAGCTCTCTCTCTCATTCTCTCTCGGATACATTGCTATTAATAGACCCAAGGTGTCCTTGCAGTGTTCCTTAGTCTCTGTCCCAGGAGGGGTGAGGACTGGGCTGCCGTTCTGAGCCCACCAGACCCATAGAACTCAGGGAAAGTATTATGAGGCCTTCCAAAAAACACACCCCGAAGTTTAGGACACAGCCCTGCAGGGGGCGCCCCAGCACCCCTCCCTCTCCCACAGACTTCACAGGATGGAGCTGCACAAGCAACTCCTCTGAATCACATGGAGATTTTTTTTACAATTAGTTATTTTTCCACACTGCAAGTGCAGCACATTCTCTATGCCATTACAGGAACACAAAGCCAACATACGATCAGGTGTAGGTGCCCGGCCAACCAGGAGAGGCCGCTAGAGAGTGATGGCCATTGACCAGATTAACCTGAATCTTACATCGACAAGACAGAGACAACCGCTGCCTGACCAGTATAGAGCTCCAGTAAAGCCACACTAAAAGTCAAACTCCCAGCACCAGAGCCCACTGCTCTATTGTGCAGCTGGTGCTTTTAGCATGTGAAAGTTTCATTTTGGCGTGTACTATCCCTTTAAAGTAACCAACAAACACACACAGCTTCATTTGTGGTGTCACATGACCATTCCCGTAGCTTCAACTGTAGAAGCTCATAACGTTATGGTACTATAAAACTGAACAGGTCAACACTGTTCTGAGATCATTCGCAGTTCAACTTCCAGGGGTGCACTTTGCATATAAACCAATGGTCAGTCACTTCCTCAAAACCTGCCTAGGTATTGATCCAACCAGAGTAGATTAGACACTTTCTAGAACCGGTAAAATTGTAGGATTTTTAGCAGAATTCTTTTCATAAATGAAGTTCCATTTTCAGACTGTCTCAGTCAGTCGAACTTACTGCTGGCCCTACATAGCTGCAGGGCGTGCAGGGTTTGTTGTTAATCGACTCTTAATTAATGCACTTAATTGATTGATTAAAGTGGATGATTACATAGGGAATTAACCTTAATTGGTGTCTGAACGGGTCGCTGAATTTAATGTGGAAACAAAAGGCATCGGACGCTGAAGCTCTGCAGGACCATAAATGCGGACCAGTGCTACAGAGGCAGAACGGGGTCACAAAGGGCCACGCTATCTGTGGCACTGTGGTTTCCTTTCGAATGGCCACTGATTTTGGAATTGTCAACAACGTGGGTGGACTTTCAAGCCAATAGTAGACTGAAACTGAAGGCCCAGTGGTGTCTTTCAACTAATATATCACATCCCGTAGTTTGGTAATGGTGCAGCCGATGCAGGGAAAGTATGAGAATTTTGAATGGCAAAGTCCATTTTTTAACAACTTCCTGAAGAGATTTCTCATGTGCTGTGACGTGATGCAACAAATGTGATATAACTACCTCATAATTAAAGTTACTGAGCAAACAAGGGGGGACATTGTCCATGTACAGATGTATCCATGGTGTAGTTGTGCTGTTGTATTTCTGCTCAAAAACAGCGCGTTCTGTGTGGGGTTTGGAGCACACGGACAGGTAAAGCTCACCTTTCACGTCTTCATCTTCAATAGTGGTGTTACTGCTGTCAGAGGATTCCTGCAGATTGGGGAGGAAAACATGTTAATAACATGTTAATAACCTGCTAATAACAGTAGATCCTGAACAGTACACACATACACACACTTACATACACAAATAAACACAAAAGCACACACCCCACACACACATTAACAGTCGGGGGGCACTCAAACTGAAATTCCGGAGGGCTGCGGTTTGCAGGGTGTTTTAAGTACTACACTGGCGATAGAGTCATTACACCATGGTTCCAGGGCCTACGCCTGACTGAGAGGAAACCTCTCACACTGCAGCCGTTCAGCATTTCCAGAATTATGGCCCTGAGTCTGTGATCGCTGGCACTGGGTGTCCCCACCAGCCCAGACACGGGGTCTTTCACAGTCACATCGTACACTGGACACAGCGCAGAAAACAGACTGTCCATCTCTAGGCAAACCACAGCACATACACGCTCACCCACAGTGCAGCAGTCATCAGCTAATACAAATTCCTGTCTTTTGAGACAAACATGCTTTGCAAGGACCAGGCAACAAATGCAAACACCAAATCCAGTTTTTTTTTGAGGGGGGGGTAGGTGTGTGGGGGGCCACTGCAACATTGAAACAAAGTGTTTCATCACAGTTCTGACCCTGTTACTCCTGACATACAGGTAAATCTTGTCATATATATCTATCATTTATCATTTTACACTTCTGCATTGTTAAACATATTGCACATTGTTAAACATTTTAAATGTTACCACTGTACAGAAGCTGTTGAAAAGGCAGAAATTCTTTACACGACTAATATATTATTACTAGTAATAAGTATAATTATATATTATTATTATTATTATAACTTATCAGATGAACTGCTGAAATTGCCTTTGGACAAACTAAATGAGCCTGCAGTTCCAGCACACTCCACAGTGTGGCAGCATAGAGCCATTAGTGACACTGCATTTGAACTCCTAGTTCTCTGCTTATTTCTACTCAGATACTCCAGATAGATTAAGTGTATCTATCTCAGGTAATGAAGAGGAGTTTCATTCATCAGCAGCAGCAGAAAGCTGATACAGATCATGTTACCTACTTTAGTTGCATACTTTATTTTACTATCCTCAGAGATGCACGACCACACTTGCCCAAAGAACAGGAGTGTGTGTGTGAAAAGAGAGAGACAGATGTTGAAAATGGATTATATTAAGAATAACGTCATTTTTAGGAGCTGTACCAAGCATCAGGAACTCTTCCTATCTCCTAGCCTGATCACTGTCCACTAACAAGGGTAGTCAACACATACAAACTTTCTACAATGACATGATGGGTCTTTGAAGAGAGAGTTTAGATGAGGGGAAAACAGATACAGAAAGCACAGGAGGTGACCCATGAAGGCTGTTGATTTTTTCCATTTCAAAGCTGTCAAAGAGTAAAATACATGTACACACACACACACACACACACACACACACAATAAACCACAACGCTGAGGGAATGCTCTTGGCACTAATGGCTATAATACTGCTGTTAGCCAAGAAGCTCTACCACAGACTTACTGCCAGCAAGACAGAACTCTCTGTCCTGCCCTAGCGTTGCAATTTTATCTGTGGCCACATGGGGTCACTGTTGTGCACTGATAATCCATTCGCAAACCTAATTAACTCTTTGATTTTACAAAACCAACCACATGGGAGGCACTGAATACAGCAACTGAAAAATAAAATATATTACTTATTATAACTTAAGGTACTCAGGCCCTGTTTTTGTCTTCGAAAACTACAGAAATCTATCAATCATAACTCCTGCAAGGCCTCCCGAGAGCCTGAGATATAAATATCAAAACCTCAACTGCTACCCACTCCAAAATCTTTCAGCAGCAGGGAAAACACAGATATATGTTTGTGACCTAATTTTTTTTTTTTGCACCTTTCTTGCTGTTGGCCTCTAAAAACAGCAGAATCACTTTTTGTGGATATAATTATGGACCTGGGGTTTTGGGGGTTGGGTTTCTGAAGCAAATGGCTGCTGCGTTTTTT
>JAFBMS010000264.1:463528-473528 GCA_019788955.1 Albula glossodonta
CCTGTCAGAGTTATATAATAGCGATCCAGGCAGATCACGCTCAATCTTAGCGTCTCGTGATAGTGAGTATTCAGTTAAGATAAAGCAGCATGAGCCAAACACATTTTAAGAATGTTGTGAATGAAAATGTTGACATGGCAGATTTGTTTAACATTCATAACATTCCTGATCTAATTAAAGTGAATAAGCGTCACACAGTTCATATTCTTTTTTAACAGGAATATCAAAATCGAATTAGATTCTCAGCCCATTTCTGCAGGGTTCCTTGTTCCTTGTGACTAACGCTATTGCTCAAACAACATACAGGAATCCGAACAAAAATATGTGCTGGGAAAGTTTCGAGAACCAACAATTTTTAGCTGGAAATCATCAACTCAGACCAGACAACCCAGATTAGGACCAGACCTGGCTGAGGTCAGAACCCAGGCTTAAACCGAGAAACACACAGTCCTGAGTTAGAAATGAAATCTGACTCAAGCTAGAGGCTTTAGGACTGTACAAGATGAATGCAAGAGACAAAGGCACCAGTTTAGAACACAATACGCTCTTTTATAAACATGTGTACATGGATATGAAAATTCACACACACACATACATATAGATACATACACATACATGAGCACATTACAGAGTGAAGAACAGGTTACAAAGGAGGAGTGGAGGCTTGTGGGGATGTTGGGGGGGGGGGGTAAAAGGGCTGCAATTGCTATGGCAACATAGCCTGGATTCTATATGATTTTGCTTTATTTCCTTTCAACCAAACCAAAGCACTAAAAGAAAATCTGCTACATTGTATAGCTTGCTCGCTCCCTCTCCTGCACACACACACACACACACACAGGAGCATATTTTTTATGTGGACCACGCTGCACTGCCCTGCTCTCTGTCAGCGCAGCAAAGTGCTCATCGCTATCATTGAGAAACATACAGGCCCTGAGCTTTGGGCTAAGCCCCTGTGTGTATGGGCCCTCAGCTTTCGGACGGCCCCCGTCTGTGTGTATGGGCCCTCAGCTTTCGGACGGCCCCCATCTGTGTGTATGGGTCCTCAGCTTTCGGACGGCCCCTGTCTGTGTGTACGGGCCCTCAGCTTTTGGGCGGCCCCCGTCTGTGTGTACGAACCCTCGGCTTTCGTGCGGCCCCTGTCTGTGTGTACGGGCCCTCGGCTTTCGGGCAGCCCCTGTCTGTGTGTACGGGCCCTCGGCTTCGGGTCGACCCCTGTCTGTGTGTACGGGCCCTCGGCTTCGGGATGGCCCCTGTCTGTGTGTACGGGCCCTCGGCTTCGGGAGCGCTGTAGGGACTCAGCTGGCAGCAGGGCTCAGAGGACAGAGGAAGCAGCTGGCTGAGCTCTCCTGAACTGGCGGAGGACGTCGAGCGCGTCGGGAGCGGAGGAACTAAAAATAGAACTGAGCACTCCACATTAGAGAGGCGCGGGGAGGGAATATAAAAAGACTGGGATAAAAATAGATATAAAGACAAAAAAATACTTTACTGATGTTAGCGTAGACTGTGTGTGTGTGTGTGTGCGCGTGTGTGTGTGTGTGTCTGAGCGTGTGTCTCACACACACAAAAAAAATAAATATACAGTCCCTATAAAAAGCTGAGCCAGTTATTCTGAGGAACATCTAATGTTGCATTCTGGCTTTCTACTGTAAACCAACAGCAAATATCTGAATATCACAGTTAATTTTCACATTTTCTATGTGCTGTTTTGGGGAAATATAATAAATAGATTTTCATTATATTTTCAATATAACAAATTAAGCTCATTTTGGATCTAGGCTGAGAATATGATTTCTCTGGCACACTGTGGATGTCAGGCACTATTTTTATTGATATTAGGAATGGAAAACTCAGCCAGTGAGTTTTGATCTGCAAAGGTTGGAACTGCCCATGTGCAGACCGCATAATGGATTTTGTCACTGATGATGGTCACCATGTCACACTGCAGAATGAGACCGTGTAAAAATCTTCATGTCAGACCGTGCGATCTGTAGTAGCTGAGTGTAAACGCTGAGCATTTGGGAAAGATGAGCGTATTTCTCCACAGTCCGCTGGGACCGCGGTGCAGTTGGCTCCCTCTCTCCTCTTGGATATGTTTGTTTACATTCCACTGTGGCAGCATGCCGTGTTCCTATTGGCCAATCATGGGGGATTGTGATGCTGATCACATGGTATGACTAAGGTTCCACATTTCTGACACTGCGGAACGTAAGTCAGACTGTCAGAGAGCACAGTAATATTTAGTCAGTTGTACTTGACCCTGTCACACTCTAAGACTTAAATCCTGCTGACCATTGTTCACCATCTCCAGATTTATCAATCATACTGAAATTTTGTATGGGATGGCGAAACTATCTAAAAGCACCTCTAAAATCATGCAAGGAAGAAGGGGCAGGGGTCTTGGCTGGCCTTTCTGAATTATGATTTCTGTCTTTACATACTTATAACGCGCGACCCTTCAGCAGAGTAAATCTAGCCTTGAGTGCTACTGAGGCTGACGTCTCTTGTGACCGGGAATAAAAAACAAAATGGAAGGCATGATTGAGAAGATATTCCCATTAGGCATTATGGGTATCTGGGACCCACAGGCTGCGCGGTATGGTATTTAATGCCATAAAACAGATGTATGGACACAAGCATCTGCTATGAGGATAAGCGCAGAGCTAGCCTCATTTATCAGGCTCATAACAGGTCTGGCTAACTATCATCTCAGATGTGGTATACGCTAACTCTGCTAGCTCTGCTAAACTTTGCTAATGGTCAGGTAGTGTAAGTTATATCAAAAATGTGCCAAACCTCATAACTGGCCGGGTGTGTGAAGCGACCAGGAGGTCTAAGCCAACCAGTTCCACCGTCAGAAATCTGCTGGCACCAATCAGACGGCAGGAAAACCAGTGCCATGAAATGATTAACGAGGTTACCCAGATGGCAGCTGGGAAAATGATTGCTGGTTTGGAGTGGAGGCCAGCGCTGGGTGACTTACAGTGAATGTGATAAATAAGTTGTCAACACTGAGCCCCTGCCCTGTCAGTAAGGGTCTCCTCGTGCTTATTTGGCAAGCGACAGAAAGGGCAGGGGTGGAAACTGCCTGTTCCCTCATTTTGAATAGAGATGGCCTGGGGGTTCCCCCAAGGGGAGGGGTACAGCAGCTGTTTCGGAAGTCTGACTGACACACAGAACAGGAAGTCCAACGACAGGTGTTCTACATGGAGCGGAGTGATGCTGACAGGGACAGAGGGACGGACGGAGAGAGAGAAAATGAGAGAGAGAGACAGAGAGAGACTCAGAGAGAGGGAGGAAGAAAGACAGAGAAAGACAGAGAGGGAAAGGAAGAAAGAGATACAAAGAAAAAGACATAAAGACAAAGACTGTGATCAAGTGACATAGATAGATAGATAGATAGATAGATAGACAGAGACAGATTAAGAGGTAAATACCAGCGCAGAAGAGGGGACGCTCCCTTTGGGACTGGTGACTATGCTGTTTTTCAGGCTGTTAGACTGCGGCTGTGCGGAGAACACAACACAGTGTTAGAGAGAGAGTCAGTGATCACACAATTCAGGACACACACCCAGCACTCAGTGCTTCCTGTGATGCCTCAATACTGGAGCGGCCAATGGGGAGACAGGGGGAAAATGACCAGCCAATCAACAGCCACGCCTGTCTGAATGACCACTCCCCATTGGCCAGTCAGAAGCACTCCTTAGCTAACTATCCTACTGGGTGGTGATTTGGTTGTCAGGAATACACTAACCAGGAGATGGAAGCAGCCATGGATTTTATCGGCTTTAAATGGCTTAAATTTTAATGCTGATCAAGCAAGAGAGAAATGGGTCGGTGTTATTTAGATCACTGGTCAAACAAAACAGCCTGTGAACAGATTATCGCTAACAGTTCCTGTTCAGTTTGAGCCAGGATCTCTTTTTGTCCTCCTCATCTCTATTAACCAGCCAATCAGAGGAGCTTGTTTCAAACTGAGGGGGCAGGGCTAGGCACCAACCAGAGGAATCTTCTCAAGGGAACAATTAGGTCTTGAAGCAATTATCGACCATCAAAGAAAATGACATTAAGAGGGATCGGAGGATCGATCTTGAGCCAAGGCGATACACCAAGAGAGACAGGATAGCCTACTGCAGATCGACGACACACTAGCAACGCCACGTGCTAACAATGCCACAGGCTAAGGACACCACAGGCTAACAATGCCAAAGACTAACAACACCACAAGCTAACAATGCCACAGACTAACAACACCAAACACTAACAACAGCCCAGGCTAACAACACCACAAGCTAACAATGCCACAGGCTAACAACACCACATACTAACAATGCCACAGACTAACAAACTCCACACACTAAAAACGTCACAGGCTAACACCAGACGCTTACAATGCCACAGGCTAACAACGCGCTAAAGATACAGCACATTGGGAAGCCTGCATGTGGTGCAGCGGAATGCTACAGACCATCATGTGACTTCTGCAACTACACATGAACACACAGGCTTACAGATAGAGACAGTGCACTGCATTTGAAACACACACACACACACACACTACTCACAGGCTAAGGGCACAGCACACCTGCCAATGGTCAAACGGTACAACAGTACAACCCCACTGACTTACACTCCCCTCCCCACACAAAATCAAAAGGAGAGACAGACAGCGCACTGCAGTTCAACAACACACTAAAGACAGACCACTAGACAGACACGCTAAAAACGTAAGCCACATTTGAAAACTGCAACATGGATAAGCAGTAACTTATGGACCATCAGCAGACTTTCAGTCAAGAAACACACAAGTGACACACGCACACACACACACAAAAACACACCCAAATGCATACACACCCACATACAACACACAAACACACACACAGATCAACACACACACACACACACACACACACAGACAACCTGCACAGCCCTCGTCCTCTCTCATTTACTTTCGTTAACAGGCCTTATCGCCGTCCCACACAGACCAATCCTGCCTGAAGTGCAGATCAGAAGTTCAGCGGCGGTGGGCGTGATTACTACTACCGACAACTTACTCTGTGTTAGAGGAGTCACAGCCAAAAGAGTTTAGCGGCTCTGAGACTAAACAGGAAAGGTTACAAAGGGTGCCGAAATCTTATTAATAAAAGACAAGCTGCTCACTATTTGTAAAAGAGAAAAAAAAAATTGCTTCCTTTCTCTCCACAGGCTTGTGTTAGCACTGCTAATGTTTGCTTGTTGTACGCAGGCACAGGTGGGTTATTTTGCTGCTCTCCGGTTTGATGCTTTTGCACTTTTCTTGAATAAATGCACGCCCTATCAGTCACTAGTAAATGAAATGAATTAAAGCAGTGCTTCTCAACCTCTGTTTTTGGGGACCCGCTTTGTATGCCGGTTTTCGTTCCAACCACAACTGCAATGCCTGAATTTCAAAGAGCTGTTTAATTATTCTGGAACTGCACTTGTGGTTGGAGCGAAAACCAGCATACACAGCGGGACCCAGGGACCGAGGTTGGGAACCTCTGAATTAAATGAAATGTAAAATCTAAACGTGAGAGTAAATGTAAATGTGAAGAAACAACATTCAGATGGTGGGAAAAGAGGACCTGAAGGTCAACATTTCCACACCATACTCTGCCTGCTTCACGCTTAGCACAGCTGATCCTCTTGACTGTCAGGTTTATAGTTTGGCCACACCATTCCATATCACTGTTCCTCACCTGTTCAGGTTCACAGGTATTAATCAAGCCTACTGATCTCACAGAAATTGACACTTCAGCTAAACGCTTAGCACCATAGAACCATCATTTACTCTTTATTGGGTGGATTCAGTCAGTAATTCCTAAGTGGTGGGTGGACTGAACAGGTGAATACTGATTGGTGGGTTCAGTCAGTAATTCCTAATTGGTGGGTGGACTGAACAGGTGAATTCTGATTGGTGGATTGAAATTGAAAGGCTGAAATTGGTTTTGGCGAGTTTGTATGAAGGCTGAATGCTGATTGGTGGGTGATTTCGGTTGATGAATGGTAAGAGGGAGTATATTTAATTCTGATTGGCAGTAGGATTTTTAAAATTCTTTAACCCGTTAATAGATGGGATTAATTAGAAATGTTTTGTCTTATTTTGAGAAATCTGGTTGGTGAATTGGTTTAATGTCAGGACTGGTGATTGTTGGGATGAGAATCAATCGAGGCATAGATGTCTTGTTTGTGTTACGATGTTAACTCAACTTCGACATCTCACACTATAATCAGTTCACAATGGAAGTCGCCCACAAAGAATACTGCTCCGGTGCATGGTTTTCTGAAGTTAGGGATCCACTGCAGAATTCATTTTCAGCTTGGAGGCATGAATTGAATATTCCATGACATTAGAATTTCAATAAATCTGCAGCTTAACTGAATTGTGAGCAACTGATAGTATTTGGTTGGCTCCAATATGGAAAATACACCTCTATGCCAGGGCTATACAGCTACATTAATTAAAACTACAAGTGGCATGGCAAACGATCGGTATGTCAGGTACATGAATGCTGTTCAGCAATTGGACAATGCAACTGTCAATCATGACATGGCCACCAATGAAGCCATAACACTATTAACCAATCCTTAATCTTTGATTAAATGTAAAAAAAAAAAAAATCTGTTGCTAGTCAGGTGACAGAAGATCACACAAGAGAATGGTTTAAAAATGAAAAAAAAAAAACCCACACAGGGTCACGAAGAGGAGGAAACGTAATTAAAGTCTGGGAAAGGTCGAGTGAGAGATGATTACCGAATGGGATGAAAAGGGAGAGGATGAAGGAAAGAAATAAATAAATGTATAGAAGAAATGAGGAGGAGATTAAGATTAAAATGACGTCCTCACCATGTACTGGACAGTGGAGCTCGACTTCCTTTTCTGGCCATGGAAGGGATGGGAGGATGAAGGGAATGAGGGAGGGGGTGGATGGAGAGGGAGAAAGAATGACAAAAAACAGTGAGTGAAATGCAGGATGCTAAACAGACACGATGATGTCTTCGGGATTTTTATTAATCTTCTGTTTGCGTTTGCTGCATACTTTCTCTGCTTTCAGACAGCTACAAATGAAATTCTCTGGTACTCTAGAAATGAACTAAGGAGCGGGAAACAAAAAAAACATGTAAAACCATCAAAGGGGAATACAGGAGGAAGATGAAAGATGGTAAGAGAAATGAGGGAGAGAGGAGGAAGCGTCGGAAGCTTAATGGGTGAAGGTGAGGTCCACAGAGGTACAGAAGTAAGAAGAAATAACCCAGCTGAGCTGAAATTGTGGGAGGGACAGCGACAACAGAGAAAACGCAATGAACAGCAATCTGGCTAACGCCACTATCTTTCCCTCCTGGATCCCAGCAACAACATTTATCTTCTCTTAGTTGTGAGAATACATAGAATGCGCAGAGTCTTTCAGGACGGTGGGGGGTTTAGGGGTCTTTACCCGAACTGCACAGTAGTGCTCAGGCACACAGGAAGACAAGAAAGAAGAGAAAGAGACGAAGATGGACACAGAGTGGGATAGAAAACAGGAGAGAGACAGAAAGGAAGAAAGAGAAACAGAGAATAAGATAGCAAGGCAGAGAGATGGGTCCTTTTACCCACCCCGACTGAACTTTATCAGCCCAACCGCGCCAGCCTTCTCCCAGATTAAGAGAGGAGTAATCATATGTGCAATGCCCTCCAATTCATGCGTCACTACTTCTTTTTCTTTTTTTACATTTTTTTCCCAGATTTTTCCCGTTTTCCCAATGTTCAACCGAAATAGTTGACCTCACCGCAGCACCCGCCCTGACAGCTTTGGGAGGAGAAGTCGAGCAAGTGACTCCTCCGATTCACGTAACGACGCTCTCGCTCCTTTTCACGTTGCGGCCGTACCACCAACCGTACGCTGCCTATGATGTCATAGGAAGACGTAGTCAGCTTACAGTCGGTTCGTGCCGCTGCAGGCGCCCAAGCATGACAAGGTGAGCGCTATTGTGATGAGGCCAACGGGAGAGTTAGGCCGGCCTACCCCGTATCGAACCCCGGCAAGGCTGGACAATTGTTGCCTCGCCAATGGGGCCTCCGGCCATGGAATGGCGAAACCGGGGATCGAACCCCCGACCTCAGGAACAGCTCACTACTTCTACTACTATGTTACCAATCACGTGCTGCCTATGCCATTGGATGAACTTAAAGTCAAAACACAGCGTGACAATACTGATCACAGAACCGATGTGCTTTAATCTTGTCTTGCTGTTATTTTCGTCAAAAACAAATTTATTTTGGGCAGAAAGGTTTTTTTTAAACAACATCAAGTTTGAGGGGTTAATATTTTTAAACCCAGGTGACCTGTCTACCTCTGGGCCATGAGTTGCCCGCAGTCAGACTACGCCAGCTGCGCATCATGCGCAGTCCCCCCAGTGCAGTGACTGTGCAGCTGGGACTGTATGAGAACAGGCAGCAGCTGGCAGACTGTGCCTCGGAGGACCACAGCTATCCCATCTGTGTACGGCCCCCCGAACTGACGGAGGGCCTTAACAGCAATGGGTTAAGCACACAAACGTGACTGGGTATTTCAGACTGAGGGAGAACGCACGGGTTCTGGCACAAAATGGCTGCCGTGTACCACCCATGTGTGTTATATACATCTGTGGAGACTGAGGTGTTCACTGTTAAATATTATTATTATTATTATTATTGTTATCAACTTAAATGATTTGCACATTCAATTTTTAAATGTACATATTTTGCCTGAATTATTTGAATGATGTTAATAACATCAAAAATGCTGAATTGAAGTGACATGTGAGCCTTAATTTTTTGAGATTTATCTCTTGTAACAAACATCATTTTCTATATCCTAATACATCTAATCTATATTCCAATTACCAACAAAGAACAATGACAACACAATGTAAATGCAATCATAACAAAAAAAAAATTGCACATGTTTTTAACTGTACAACGTAGGTGACAAAACGAATCGGCAGAATAAAGGAAGTATCAGAGAGTGACCGCGCTGGAGCAGTTCAGCTGTGAAACTCTGCCCGCGGTTACCCTGGGCAGGGTGAACCACAGTGTGATGAACAACAGAGAGAGAGAGAGAGAGAGAGAGAGAGAGAGAGAGAGACAGGACCATGATGGACAGGAGAGAAAGGAAAGGTAAACCCCTAGAAGTGTCAGAATGCAGGTATGTGGGGAGCCTGTTGCTAGGCGATGAGCGAGGCGCAGTGGAGGCAGTTATTTCTGTCTCAGGGTTTCCAGGGTTCAAACTCACAGATATTCCTGTAGTCAGAGAACCCCCCAGTCCAGTGCCATTATCACACACACACACACACACACACACACACACACACACACACACACTCTTGCTCAGAACCACCATCGCACACACACACGCACTCTGCTCAGAACCACCATCACACACACACACACGCACTCTGCTCAGAACCATCATCACACACACACACACACACACTCTGCTCAGAATCACCACCACCACACACACACACACACCCTGCCCTCAGTTTCAACAATCTCTCTCATACTCACACATACACACACACACAAACACACAAACACACACCACACACACACAGTGCTCTGTAAAGGGGGTTATGACACTGTGTGGTTGAGTGGAATGGTGTGATTCTGAGAGAGATGTACAGATGACACCACAGACAGAGTAGGAGAGAGAGAGAGAGAGAGGCAGAGAGAGAAAGACCTTCAGAATCAAGAGGATAGAGAGAATGGAGGGAGCGAGCGTGGGCAGAAAGAGGGGAAAGTAACATAAAGCTGAGGGGGTGGACAGCCTTTCACTGAAAGAAGAAGAGGAAGAGAAAGTGTCGAGATCCATTCTGTCATCCATCCATATTTTCATAAGAGATACAAAATCTCTTCCTTAGACAACGCAGGAGCTAAACCACAAAACTGGGTTCACATAAATGAAGACCCTGTTAATTTTACCTAGGGTCGGTCCAGTGTTGGGTACTGCTGACTGTG
>JAFBMS010000264.1:478528-488386 GCA_019788955.1 Albula glossodonta
GGGGGGTTAATAAACTGTAGTTTGAACACCCCCACACTGCCACCCCTCCCTTCCTCACCCCACCTCGTGGCAGTATCGAACAGCGCAGCGAGGAGGGGGTCTGTTTAACTGCGAGTGGATCACACCCTTCAACATGCGTTAATTTGGGGCGATGAGCGCTGTGCAGCAGGAGAGGGGAGCCCTGTGGAGCGCTAAAGGAGCACGATGCTGTAACCGCGGGAACATCCTGAGACTGCTGTAATTAAGGGCCGATTACAATCGAGACGCCCCAGGCCCCGCCCACTGACTCTGTGTGTGACACTCTCACACACACACACACACTCTCTCTCACACACACACACTCACACACACATGCAAAACACACACACACACATGCACACACATATATACACATGGATACACACACATGCACTTACACATGAACACACGCACACAGACACACACACACACAGAGACATACACACACACATGCACACACACCCATACACATGCACATACACGTGCACACATGCACAGATACACCCACACATACACATGCACACATGCACATACACACTCACACAAACACACATGGACATGGACACACAGATACACACACACATACACCTGCATGCACATACACAAACAAACACACACACATACGTACACAGGTGTTTGTTCAGTCTTATGCATATGTACTCCATATACTCATATATACATGAGCACACACAAAACACACACACGGACAAACAGACACACATGAACATGGACACACATAGAGACACACACAGACATGGACACACACACAAACATACACACACAGCCAGCAGGGAGACGTAGCTCTTAAAGGACCTCAGGACTCCATTAGCCTCTATGGCATCAGCCGCTGTACATGGGCCCTGCTCTGAAATAGAGGGGCTCCCAAAAACACCTCACTCATGCACCGGCCCTGCCCATAAGCCCCCCCAAACTACCCCCTACCCCCACCCCCCTCACCCCAGGCTTCCATTAAAATGTGACAGGGCCTGCGTGTGTGTGTGATGTACATGGGACGAGTCACCATGCATTATGCACAGTAAGCTGACTGGGTTATGTAAAGTCAGCCCCCCACCCACATCCCTGCTGCAGCTCTGACCCACATCTGTGCCGTGTTTTTTTCTTTCCTTTTCTTTTTTTTTTGTGCGTCTTCCATGGAAACACGTAAGGAGTGTGCGCCGTGAATTCTGGACTCCAGCCCCCCCCCCCCCCCCACCGCACCCCACCCCCCCTCCTCTGGGGCAGGGGCACAGGCAGATGAGATGAGACAGCACTTCTGTTCAATGCTTTTAAAAAAGAAACCTGACAATCTGCATCAGTTTGATTGGCAGAGATACAGAAATAGGCACTTTTCTCTCTCTCGCACTCGTTTTTGTAACGCGAGGATTAAAAGCTGCGTGATATAGTGATCTCTTTGTGACATTCACCGGAAAGCCATAGTGGGTGGGTGGGAAATAAAACACACAAAAAGCTGAAGAGATGCTCAAAAGGCAAGCTTAATTCCGAATTAATATGCAACTTTTACATTTTGACAAGTGAGCATCTGGCTTAATTGACGATGCAAAAAGCTAACGAATTCTAATGGAGGGCTTAAAAGGTTCCTCATTTTCCTCACAACGCACTGTGCCTGCGCGCAGTAGATTGTGTCTTTCTTGCTTATCTTTGTTGTGTTAATATTTATAAATAATTTTGCATTGCAGATAAATTGCAGAAACATATTCATCCCTCCAGATAATGTTGCATTGACTGACCTTACCATCTTTGTCTTTTGTACCGCACAGTGAGATTAAGTGTTCCACCAACCTGAGTGCACAAGGTCTGGAATGTGTTCTTTTCATCTTAAATTAGAGCAGCATACACCCTTAAAGAGACTAAAGTGCTTTGGACTGAAATGTCTACGCCATGTAAGGGGCTGAGGGCCTGATTTGCTAAAGAATTTAGTATGTGCAAAAATGTTTTTCTGGCACAAAAAGATTACGACAACATGCGATTGGTTGAGGTAGTCTGCACTGATTTGCATGAGTGAAAGTTTTAACGTGTGCTAAAGACGCTTTGTCTGGCCAGTGCTGGCCCCTGTGACCTACGTTTCTTCTTGTTAGTCGGGTAATTTTTACTTTCCACTGCTACCCTGGGCTTGTTCTGTGGGGGTTTCAAGCATGGGGTCAATTGTTGCATTGTGACAAAATGTGTTCTTAAAAAGTGCTATACATATAAAAAGAATTTAATTGAATTTCACTGAAAAGACTTGATAAAGGCTTAGATAAATCTGGTCCTAAGTGTGTTAGATTTAGATTGAAGGTTGGGGGAACACTCGGGAAAGCAGCTACACCTCACAAAATTTACAAAGTTCAACGGAATCCATTGAGGATTAGCAAAGGTAAGACACCAGAAAGCTGCAAACAAATTATGAAGAATAGAAGGCATCTGGATTAACTTGATGTTTGCCCCCACAACCCACATACTGTTGGAGTTCTAAGTGTGGAATAAAATTCCACACTTCAGGTTTCATGAAATTCGTTCATCCTCTTTCATGTGACAGAATAATGGAAGGACAAACCACAAAAATACATTTTCACCCAGGGGCCTTGCAAATACCATGGAGAGTACACAAAACACAGTTTCCACCACTGCTGTTCGAAGACCTACATTTCTCAAAAGGAGACCATCATTTGAAGTCTATTTGAAACAAACACACTATTTGAAAATTATGAGATCTTTTTTTAGCATAAGCGATAAACAGCAGCGTCACTGGCAGATAACACAGCTAAATTGCTCTCTTGTCTCCTGCAGTTCAGGCAGAAACTGACTTCAGAGGCCCCTTGGAATACTGAAGAGCCTATCAGAAAAGTGAAGGGCCAATCAGAAGTGTGAAGAGCACAAAAAAACAGTGAACAGCTATTCAGATGACTGAGGAGAGCTTGTATCTGAATCAAAGGCGTAAGAAGCTTTATAGATGGCTGCACTCGTTTTGAAAATTTGTTTTTGCGTCGCATAGTTTTATTAAGATTTTTTACTAAAATTAAAACTAAAATTATTGTATATTTTCAGTGTGGAACCCCCCCTTCAAATGGTTCCTTCACCCCAAAAAAAACGAAGAGCCAATGGAAATAATGAATGTTCTCTCTGAAGGACTGCTCAGCGACGACATGCTGATGGATTACTACAGTGGCCTTCCTGAAAATCAAACCCAAAATATTAAAATAACATGAGCACCACAGAGTTTCTATGGAAACATGAAAAAAGGAGTAGGGGTCACGGCCGTTTCCCCCGGTAACGCAACACCAGAGAGTGGGGGGGAGGGGGGGACGGGCACAAATTACCTTACCTTGGCACAAATTTTTAGATGCAAGAGGAAAGGCAATGAAAAAGAAGAGATTAGGAGAAAGAGAGAGACAAGGATAGAGAAGCATTTACCAGATAGCCTGTAATACCACAATGTATATGTCATATATGTAAGAGTGTACAAAGGAGGATAGGGGGTTCTAATGTACAGAAGCTCCATTCAGTATACAGTTGGGAAACTCAGCTCTGTGGGTCTTCCACTGTCTCCCCACCTCAGCCTCAGGTGCAATGACACTGGCCAATCAGTGTCACTATTTGTTCAATTAACTTCCAGTGAATGACAAAACCAGGACTGGATTTGTATCGGAGGGCCAGAGTCGGGTAGATTCGGATCGGAGGGAAGATCTGGTATATAACTTTACTTGGACAAAACACAAGTGCATGGAACACTGTGTGTACTTCTTAAAACATTGATTGATTAATTAATTGACTTATATGAATCAATTAACTTGTGAAATAAACTAACTTTGAACACTGTCTATCAATTAAACAAATAAAAAGATTTTTTTGTCTCGACACTCAGCAAATAAAAATCCACATTTACAGAGCAAAAACACAATACTCCTTACTATCATAGTCAACTAGTGCTGGCCATACTTAACTAACCAGAAACATCCTTTCTAACACGGGAGTCCAGACACTGTCAAATCGACATGGCAGGTGATTGGTCACCACAGCAATTAATTCCAGACAAACTGTTTCCTTGATTTGTATTACAGATTTGTCCCACAGCATGACCTCAAAATGTTTCTGGAAGATTGATGGTGTTTGGGTAATTTTTCTTTGGCTGTCGGCAGCCCCAGTCGTCCAGTCCGCTCGGATAGGTTTGACCTTGATACTGAACTAGTTTGCCATGCTTCGTCCTTCCATACATTGACGGAATGCCGGCAGACTTTTGAGTTATTCATTAATTTGTGGGCTGGTCCTTCTTCCGAAATCCGAAGACAGAAACAGTCAGATCCAGGGGGAGTGCTTTTGCGTGCTCGAATGACATCTGACCTGCCAGAAATTCTGGCTTGCTTAGATGTTATATGAAACCTTATATGATTCACTCAGGCATAAGCAGAGTTGCCAGATGCGAGCTTTTATCCCCCATAATATCCCTCATCAAAACCCCCCATCTTCAATTTACTCCAATAGTAAATTTTCTAAACTTGTTTTCCTGTGTACCTCCTTTCCCCCCATCAATCACTAACTCAAACTTTCCATTTTCACTCTGAAACTTCTCCCATGATTTCCCCTTTCGATTTTTCTCAGACTGGCCAGTCTGAGAACGAATGTTACAAAGACGATTTGCTCAATGCAGTAAAATTACTGCTACTAAAATCAAATATGAGTCAAATAAAACTGAAGAGAGACACTAAAATGTAAAGGCTGTCATGCATGTAAGAATGAATGTTATGGCACGTGGGAAATCATTTTAGGAGGAAGACAGGAATGCTCAACTTTCAAACTACAGGATGTGATTTATATCTTTTATGAAAAGTCAGGTTGGCCCTTAAATACTATTGCATTTTTCAATCCAATCTGAAAAATCCAGCCACCTCTGCATTCAATTTACAGGGGGAGGGTAACCAGTTCCCAGAACAGCCAGGTATCAGTGGCCTGGATGTAAATATCTGTTTGATGAAATATGTTTAGATTACATGAGGCAATTTAGCAGACACACTTATCCAGAACGACTTACACAGCTATATTTTTGCACTCTATCTATTTACACAGCTGTATATCTCCTAATGCACAATGGCGGTGGTGCCCCACTTAGGAATTGAACCTGCAACCTCTAAGCTTACAAGCCTAGCTCCCTTATAATAAGCATCGGAAATAAACAACTTTTTCGAGGGGGGAAAAGTAACGAGGATCCAAAACGTGACTCCAAACTCCAAACTTGCGGATGGCGGTCGTTTCCGCACAGATCCCTTGACTGTTCCTCCTCAGCTCCCCTCCATGTTGCCTTAAGATGAGTCACGTTGACTGGTTGTTGTTCTGTTGTTTCCCGCCTGCAATATGCTTGTCAGGTTTGCTCTGGGTTTTTGCTGTGATGCGAAGGGGGGCTCAGGGAGACAGATTCCACTTCTGTAAGCAGCTCAGAGAGATCTTCTTCAGCTCTTCCATTTTTCTCATGAAGCTGTCTCAACTCTCAGCGCCCATTTCGCCTTGGTCTCTTCATGCTATTTTACACTTGCAGACTGCACATTACCTTAGAACCCCCTAGCCTTGTAAATGCACTTCACACAAAGCTTAGCATGCACATTACTCTCAATCTGCATTCCACCACCAAAACCCCCCCGAAACAGGACATGCACCAGACCCGTGCCACATGCAGCATTCAGCAAACCAATGGACGGGCAATACCATTCTTTAAACCACAGGGGGGTGGAGGGTGAGGGGTGACAAAGGAAGTAGTCTTGGTGGGGAGAGTTCCACGCTTAGTGGGGGCTGACAGAGAAAACGAAGGAGAAGGAGAGGAGGGATGGGGAGGGGGGAAAGGAAGAGAGGACGGAAGTGAGGCCAGAGGAAATGAGTCACAGAAAAAAAAGATAACAACAGAAAGAGCACCCAGATGAGCTGGAGAGATGATCAAGGAGGGAAGGAAAGAGCAGACAGAGAGATGGAGGAGGACAGAGGGGGGACTGAGGGAAAGAGCAGGAGAGAAAGAATGTGTATATATTACATACAAATCAATTACTTAAACATTCTTTATTAAAAAGTATACAGCATAAGTAAATAGCATAAGTAAATATCTTTTGTATTTTTGGCACTGGTGTAACTGTTTGTTTGCTGTTTGCATGAGAGATTGCTTTGCATTGGCATTGGAGACACTATGCCGATGTATGGTTATGCCAATAAAGCTCATTTGAATTTGAATCTGAATTTGAGAAACAGGAAGATTTACTGTCAGGGCAGTTGAGAGAGAAAAGAGGGAAAAAGGGTGGGAGGGAGAAGGCAAGATGATTGTGAAAGAAACAGAAAGAGAGAGAGAGGGAGGGAGGAGGGGAGAAGCAGAGGAGGGAGATCTATGTGTGCAGGAAGTTGGTGGTCAGCTCTGGAATGAAAAGAGGAATGAAACAGATGGAGGGTGTCAGTAATGGAGGGAATAAGCAATAGAGGGTAGAGTGGGTTTGACAGTGAAAAGCAGCAGGGCCTCTGCACTACAGGAATCCCTGCCCCGCCCTGCAAAGCCCCACCCTGCCCTGCCCTGCTCTGCCACGCCCAACCACGCTAGATGCTGAAAGAAAAGGAAAATGGAGACAAGGGTTAACCCCGCCTTGACTGCTGCATGCTCAGAGCCCCATGCTGAAGAGGAGAAGGGGGAAGGAGGGAAGGAGAGGGAAGGAGAGGAGGGAAGGAACAGCGCCCCCTGGTGCATGCGGCTACCTTGCTCCACCAGCCCCGCAGTCGTGCCGGCAGCGGCGGCGGCGGCTGCAGCCGCGGCAACAGACGCCGGAGCTGTAGTCTGCCGGCCCACTGTGAAAGAGTCCCACACAACAACCATGACAACGTCCAAAAGAGAGACAGCGAGAGAGACAGAGAGAGAGAGAGAGAGAGAGAGACAGCGAGAGAGAGCGTGTGAAAGAGAGGGAGAAATAGGTTGGAAGGAAAGAATGGTGGTTGTTATGGTGAGGAAGAGATAGAGTGAGATTGAGGTTGTTTTGGTCAGGGAGATTGAGAGAAAGAGATCAATGGAGAGTGAGATTGTAAATATACGGGTTGAGAAAAAACGATTAAAGACAGAGAGAGAGATTGAGAAAGACATAGAGAAAGAAAAAAGGGAGAAGGGAAGAGAAAATAATCATTTGTTAGTTAGAAAAAGAGCAGAGAAGGAACAACTGCTGCTGAAATGTGGAAAATCGTATTTGAGTGAAACTGAAGTGATAACATTTTCGCCCCAAGAGAAAATGCTTTTCCTTTGTCTTATTGTGTTGCCTGTTTTCTCCCCTCTTGTTTTCTCTTCTGCTTTAAACAGAAACAACATTTTCGGCTCGAGGCTTCCCTGGCGAAGACCAAAGCACAGTCCCTTCCATTTTGCAGTGCCCTTTTCAAACCAAACCAGGAAAAACAATATAACAACTGTAATAATATCACCAAAATAAGGTTGAAAATTTGTGACAGATGCTGTGTGTTATTCCCCATCCCCTTCAGCTTAAAACCTCACAATTAGGGGAAAAAAACCCAAAAAACACCCTGTTCCCCATATCGGATGTGGTTACATCCTCATAATAACCCAAGTGCCAAAAAATGTGAGTTTAGGCCAGGAACAGAATGTGGGAACACAGCATTGGCTGGCTCGTGGGGTAGGAGGAGGTAACCGTGGTAACAAGAGCAGTTGAGGGGTAAAGTGCGGACAAAGAGTGAACCCCATGGGGTGAGAGAGGGCCGTGTGATTTTGGGGGGCAGGTGCAGGAGGGTTTCTACCCCCCCCACCTCACACACACACACACACACACACACACACACACACACTACGCACACCGCTGGGGTTCCTGAGAGCTTTCACCCTATTCCTCTCTTCTACTCAACATCATCATTCACTGTTACTGCCGCCCACCGACCGGCTGTGTGTGTGTGTGAACATGTGTAAGAGTGAACGTGTGTGCGTGTGTGTGTGTGGGAGAGAGAGAGAGAGAGAGAGAGAGAGAGCATGTGTGTGTGTGTGTGTGTATGTGCCTATGTTTACTGTATGTGTGTAAGTGAGAGAGTGTGTGTGTGTGTGTGTGTATGAATTCTACAGACAGACAAGGCAAGAAACTGTCTGGGCCTCTGAGGGCCATGAACAAGAGCAGCATAATGGCAATGAATGCCAGTCAGAGGGGCCCCAGTGCATTTTCTGCTGAGTCTCCAGAATGGCCTGTGTGTGTGTGTGTGCAGTGTAGGTGTGTTTAACTCTGTGTGCGTGTCTGTATGTGTGTGCCTCTGTGCCCTTACATAACTCATTGGGTTGCCTAAGATCCCAACTACAACCAGTCACTTCCAGAATCTCAGCATTCCTCTTATCAAATGTTCTGACTCATTGTTGAACCTCAGAGTATTCTGATTCGCTGACTCACACTGACTGGCCAAAGCTGAAGAAAAAGGACACTCACACCTAGAATGTAGCTATGTAACATACACGATCATGACCTTCTGTTACCAACCTAAGTATAAGTGCTAACTCATACTTAAGAATACCAGCATACTGCTGTCACGGTCCCAACAGTTTTGATGAGTAACTAAAGGCTGAAACATGGTCTTGCTCTTGGGTGTCAGACAGTAATTCAGTTGAAACTAGCAGCATAATATAATTGTTAAGGAGCTGGGTTTGTGACTCAGGGGTCACAGGTTTAATTCCCAAATGGGGCACTCCCATTTACCCTTGAGAAACGTACTTCACTTGAACTGCCTCATCAAACATCCAGCTGTATAAATGGACGGTCACTAAAAATGTAAGCTGTGCAATTCACTCCAGGTAATGTCATCTGTTGAATGATTTTAATGTAATTTAAATGGGAGCACAAGACCTGTGAGCCTCTCTGACTTTGAGTTAATGTTCTTTTTTTGAGCGCCCTGCACAACTTCAGCGGTGCGTCTGTGAAATTAACAGCCTGGACATCTCAGAAAAAAAGACCAACAGAGGAGAGAACAAAACTGGATGGGAGCGATGAGTGAAACTGTACTCATGGCAAGCCCGCTGTCAGTACCAGACATGCCCAGAGCGGGTCGCATCCAGGCCAACTGAACTCCAGCGGAGTATTAAATATTTAAATATTCAGCAGCACTGGCATTCAGGGGTGAATGGCTCTGAATCCTTCCCTCATACCTTATATAACCCCTCAGTCCCCACAAGCCCCAAGAGTTCTCTTCTGCAAGAGCAGCAAAAACTGCCATGCTACCGTGGAGATGGGCCGATGCCACGGCAACAGCGGCCAAGGCGACAGTACCAGTACGTGCTCGGTTCTCAGCCTAAAGGCTTGCGGGTTTAAATCCAGAGCAAGAAAGGGGAAGATATGGACATTCTCAGCCAGTTGGACAGTTCTAACTGACAAAATCCAAGCAGTTCTAACTGACAAAATCCGAGGAGTTCTGACTGAAAAACAACCAGAAAGGAGGGAAAAAAGTGAGGAAAGAGAAGGATTGTCTCGCACTTTGTGGAAGCTTGTCTAACACTGTGAGAGTGTTATTATTATTATCTCATATCCCCCCCCCCTTTTTTTCATAAACCTGGACTGAAGTTATCATTTCCCATTGAGGCGGGGCCAGTCGCTTACTTTTGGAACAGGCGTCTTTCCTGTGTGCGCCACTCAGTATTACTTAAAGGAGAACAAAATAATGACCAAAACAAAAAGATACAGCTGACGGCATGGGGCTTTCTATGGGAGTAAATGCCAGCCCTTTTTTGCGGTTGGGTAAAGGTCTGACTTACCGGAGAAATTTCGAGACACCAGCATGGTGGTGAGAATGGCACCCTGTGAGAGGGGAGGGGAGAGAGAAAGAGGGAGACAGCGACAAAGAGAGACAGAACCA
>JAFBMS010002631.1:0-26347 GCA_019788955.1 Albula glossodonta
TGTAATACCATTTTACCTCCATCACCGTTGTTATTAATTGCCAGATGGAGAGTGCATATGCCCCTAGTCAGTGTGACTTATGGTGCATATCTCATATTTATGCAGCTAGATATTATTTTCTGAAGAAAACAGGTTAAGTACACTTATCAAGGACCCCTAGTGTTCCTAAACTATGTCCTTTCAGAAAGGAATAAAGCTGTGCTATCACCGCACAAAAGATAAACAAAATACTTCCTCACAAATTCCCTCTGGCCTCTTTATTCCTCAGAGTAGGTCATCAGCAGGCTGAGTTACCCATAATGCACCAGTGAACAGGTATTCCCTGTGCAAAGTACAACAGGGTTTTGCTGATATTGAGAGAACAGTTTTTGATGGCCATGCACGCTTTTTTTTTGTACGAACACACAGGTGAAGCGTATGCTTTGTAATCATTTTTAATTTCTAGTTTTTGAGGGTTGGGAAAATATTTCCTCGTTTGGATATGCTCAGGATGTGCTTTGCATGTGCTCGGAGGAGAATTTCATATACCACACACCTGTGATCTTTCACAATATCCTCTGCAATTCTTGATGAAACAAAATTATGCATGCAAACTGAATTAAAATGGCACAAAAACAGAAAATCGGGCTTAATCTTTCATGGTTTCCCACAGCATAAAGTGTTACAAAATCACAGAATTAAAATTGTTGCTTAATTTGGATACCACGACTTGAACATCTTTAATAATTGCGATGTTTAGTCATCATCAGCAGAGCTTGTGTAAATCCGTCTTATGAAAATTTGGGTTTTTATTTTTTTTCGTTTCCGAAGGCGAGCGCTCTCTCGCCTTCCTCTCTCTGACTGCTCCTGACAGATAAGGCTTTAAGATGAAGGAACAGGACTCCGCTGTCAGGGTGACACTGCATCTTTGAAGCAAGATTTGCTTTGACATCGTCATGAGATTTACCAAATCCTTTATCTTAGAGAGCAGCAGGTTTGAAATGAAGAAAGTTTTAGATGCTGTAGATTGGAGATCTTTGTTCGTGCTTGCTTTAGCGAGTCATACCAACACGTACTCCATAAAAGGCTGGGGTTTTATTTTAAAAGGCGGGATTACAACTCACATGCATAAAATATGAAAAAATGGGCTTACTCAGCATTTCAGAGTCTGAATAAGAGAGAGAATACCATTAATTTTTGCAGATAAGCAATTGTGTCATTCAGATGTTTGAACAGTGCTCAATAAACAATGTTTTTTAAGGCCTATATATATATATTTGTCAGGGTATATTCCGATGAACCTCTTTTCTCATGCTTTCTGTTTTCTAGCTTTGTAACGGAGGATCCGTTACTGATCTTGCTAAAGGCATGCTGAAGAGAGGGGACAGAATGGCCGAGCCCATAATTGCCTACATACTCCATGAGGCACTCATGGTAAGCCTATGCGTGCAGCTTGTGTGTGTTCCGCATGCGTGTGAGTGTGTGTAAATATATATGTATGCATGTATGTGTGTGTGTGTGTGTGTGTGTACATGTATGCGTGTTTGCATGTATGTATGCACACTGGAGACACAAATATATTGTATACAGTTGAGAACACACCATGCTGGACTTTCTAGAACATTCTCATCCTCATGGCCATACACTGTACAGTCGTCCCTCGGTATTCGCGGGGGAATGGTTCCAGGACCCCCATAGATACCAAAATCCGAGGAAGCTCAAGTCCCTTATATAATATACACTCATCCTTCCATATGCTTTAAATCATCTCCAGATTACTTATATTACCTAATACAATGTAAGTGCTATGTAGCTAGTTGTTACACCATATTGTTTAGGGAATAATGACAAGAAAAAAAGTCTGTACATGTTCAGTTTTTTTTTTTTTATTTGAATTTTTTGACCCGCGGATACAGAGGGCCGACTGAATTTCCCCAGACATTGCTGGTTTGTAAAATACCATATACAGCATAGTTCCCCCACAAGCTGAGCTCTCAGGCCCATCTCCTACCTGTAACCCTAAACTTTGGAAAGAAACGGGATCTGTGGAACACCGGAGAATCAGAATTACTCGTTTTCTTGGGCCTGCTCCATTGGTACGACTCCAGGTAGCTGTCCAAGTCCTTGCGTGAAATTGAAGTATACTACGCTTTTATAATATGGTCTAATGGTATCTTGATGGCCCTTGTATTTCACTGTAGAGAACAAGAACATCTGCCAAAATGAATTAATAATGTATAATTGTAATGATAACAAGGCAGCCACTGTGAAGATATGGCCGTTCTTAAGATGTGACATGATATATCTTGTGAACATAGTGGCCTGTGGGTTTGGAGCTTGTGCGTGCTGTAGGTTTCAAACAGAAAAAATAAGGATGTGGAAGTTTAATTTTGGCAAAGTGTGCGAACAGTTTGGATATGATTTTAATGGGAGATGGTGTTTTCGCTCTTTTTGACACCTGAGCCTCCTCACACCTTGAGGCGGGATGTTTTGCGGACGACCAGCGCCCCGGAACCCGTTCCTCGTTAGCACTGACGTTGTGTGACAGGCCTGTCTCTCCTTCTGCAGGGGCTCCAGCACTTGCACGTCAACAAGACCATCCACCGTGACGTCAAGGGAAACAACATCCTTCTGACCACACAGGGAGGGATTAAACTGGTGGATTTCGGTACACGTTAATTAGTGAATGTGTGTGTGTGTATGTGTGTGTGGTGGATTTCTGTATGCATTAATTAGTGAGTGTGTGTGTGTATGTCTGTGTGTGTGTTTGTGTGGATGTTTGTGTATGTTTGTGTGGATGTCTGTGTCAGAGGGAGAGAGGGTGTGTGTTTGTGTGGATGTTTGTGTGTGTGTGCATGTGTGTGTGAATGTTTGTGTTTGTGTGGTTGTGTATGTCTGTGTGTTTGTGTGTGGATGTTTGTGTGTGTGTGTGCGTGTGTGTGTGGATGTTTGTGTGTATGCGTGTGTGTGTGTGTGCGTGCATGTGTGTGTGTTTGTGTGGATGTCTGTGTCAGAGAGACAGAGGGTGTGTGTGTGTCTCTGTGTATTCTCATGAGCCTTTATGTAAGCATGTGTGTGTGTTTGTGTTTATAAATATGTGTGAATGTGTGTGTGTTTGTGTGTTTATAAATATGTGTGAATATGTGTCTGTTTGTGTGGTTTTGGGTGTATTTGCAGCTGCATATATTTGTACTCAAGAATTTATGTTTGTTTATGTTTGTGTAACATCCTGCAAGCGTGTATAAGTTCATGTGTGAGCAGGTGTGTAGGCGTGAGCATATTTATTAGTGCATGTGTGTGTGTGTGTGTGTTCGCATGTTTGTATGTGGGAGCACATATTGGTGCATTTGTGTATGTGTGCCAGCAGACATTCTTATGCATTTGTGAGTGTGTGTGTGTGAGTGTGTGTTTGTGTGTGTGTGTGTGTGTGTGTGGGTTTGCGTTTATGGACATTTGCATATATGGGAAACGGCATATATCAGGCTGTTTTGTGCCCATACTTATGTGTATGTGTACCTGCATGTCTCCCTCCACCCGCCCATGCTCAAAGGCCATTACTGACATGCTGCTTGCAGAGTTAATTGCTCTTCGCTTTGTAAAGTGCATAGTACATTAACAGCATGCAGTGGGAGTAAGAGCAGCCATGACCAGTAATGTGGTCTCGAGGAATATTGTTCCTTAAAGCAGTGCATTGAAATCAGAAGGGCCTTGCTCGTTTGTCAGAAGTGCAGAGGGCTTTTGTGTTCTTGTTATTATGTGTTAGGAATAATTTGCTTTAGAATTTGTTACACAAATGAAGTAATCCCAGAAGTGAATCACTCGGTTGGGGGGGGGGGGGGGGGGGGGGGTGTTGTGAAACACAATGTCTCTCTGCATTAGAGTCCAAAGATTCACCTTTTTTACTTAAAAAAAAAAAAAAACATGAGCACATGAGTGTAGCGCTTAGCAAGTACAAAACAAGTCTCTAGTGTCGGTTCTGTAGTATCTGTATTGTTATTTATGTGAAGGACAAAGTGCCATGAATGCAAAAAAAGCTTTCAGGTCCTGCATATATTTAATGCTCTAAAATGCTCTCCAGTGTTCTTGTTATGATAAAAAAAATATCCCTTTCTGTGATAAGTTCTCAGAAGGGATCTACGTTCTAAGCAATCTCTCAGTTGTGATGGCTTTACGTGGGGTGCATTCTAATTAATGTGATATTGTGACATAAAAAATCACATGTCTGGAAATGTCACATTTTTGGTTTGGGCGCAATATTGTTAGTCAAATTCAGTGACTTTAAAACTAATGTGCTAAAACTGAGAAGAAAAAAGAAGCAGTAGCTCAAATCATTCACATCACTGATGTGGGACAAATCTCTCTGCACTCTGGAAATAATGAGTCTGATGGCCTGCGCTGCGTTATGTATACCTCCATTATTCCCATGTTTAATGCTCTATAGTGCTCAGACTGAATGCTCTATCTATCTATCTATCTATCTATCTATCTATCTATCTATCTATCTATCTATTATCATCATTATTATAATTATTACATATGTAATATTTATATAACAAAGAATAGCATTATGCCCTTAAAGACACTAAGTGCATTTGGTAGAATCCAGCTGGATGACTGCTTTACCCACCCGTAACTATCAGCTCCAGCTAAAAGGTGTAGAGTCAGGAACTAAAGTGGAAAACGGTGAGAAGTTTGGGGACAAGCGAGGGTAGCATACTCCTGGATGGAGAAGCCGAGTGCGATGGTGAAATGAGTGGGCATGGGTGGGGGTCAGGCTCTGTGGAGGGTGGGAGGCATCAGGGCTTCACACCTCTGTCGGGGTGGTGAAGACCTAACTCCAGATAGGGTACCAGAACAAGAGCTTCTGCTATAGTTTTCACCAGTCACTCAAATCTCAATACCCTGCTGCGAGAGGGCGAGTCTCATTGTCAGAGAAGTTTTCGTCTACTGAATGATGGAAACGCAAATGTTAAGCACTGTCACATGTGCACTAGGCCCAGCTCTGATTGGCTGCTTCAGCCATGGACAGAGCAGGAAAGAGCTTCTAAATCTGACAAACTTCTCCAAACTTAATAATAATATAACTACAGAAATATGGTCAAACTGCAGAGTAAACTAACCTGGATTTTTATTAAGGCCTATATGAAATTAAATTAATTTATGGTCATGTAGTTTGATCTGTAGAGGAAAGTCAATGGTAAGAAAATAGGAGTCAGAAGTATAATATTTCTGTTGGATTGCTTGAACTCTGTTCATTGAGTGCCATACAATGTTAGTTTTCATTCTCTCTCATCGCTTAATTCATCAGTTAAAACAGATGTTTGTACAGTTTGGTTTATACAGCTGGTTTATATTGTCTAAATCACTCACTGATTTCAAGGTAAAAGCAAAAACATCCTTTCCCTGCAGACCTCTGTAACCAAAGGTTAGGACCTCCGCCCCACAAGTTCAAAGCTCATTTGTCCAAGCTGGGTTTATAGAAAGCTGTGTTTTCCTCCATGTTAGAGGTGTCACGCGCAGCATGGAAATGTCAATGAGAGGTCACAGTTAGATCCAAGATTTGGCCCTCCAAATTTCCTCTTATTTGCATGAGGATTTAAATGAAAATGATATGTTGTCTTTTGTTCTCTTAATATTTCCTGCCAGGGGTGGCAGGTACACAATGGCTTCATTTGTGAAATCTGCATTGTGATATCTGGTGAAACAAACATGTGTTATTATGGTCTGGCGGGGTGATGAGTCACTAACTGCAGTAATTTACATGAGCGGTAAAAGAAATGACACTTGTGTTTGGTTTGGTTTTTTTGGTGACCCACCTGCAGTAAGCTGACGTTAAAGGCAGAGCTTCAGAGTGTGTATAAACAGTATGTGATTTGAGGGGGGATGGGGGGGATACCATCCCCCTCGTTAGCAAAATGACCAAAATGCATCCTCCTTGTTAACCTGCCATCCCCATTTTACATGTGAGTGTGTGTTGGTTGGTGATGTGGGGGCAGGGGGGTGCTCCCATTGGGCCACCCCCCCCATTAAAAATTAACAAATCACCTTCTGTGTATAAATAAATACGTGTAAATCCAGGATTGCTGTACTAAAAGTCTGCCTTCGAGCATTACAGCACAGCGTATCTTGAACCGTATTTTCACAGCTGATTGGGTATTGTGGTATTTTGTGACTCTAGAGCCCCCCTACACAGCCCCCTATATTTTGATTTGTTGCCTGTCCCACATAAATAATTTCTGAGATAACTTTGTCCAGATAATAGAGGCCTGTTGTTTTATGATGTGATCGTATCAGCTTTTTATGTGTTATGGAAGCCATGGGTTTGAAGAAGTACCCCTGATATGGAGTCTGAATCAACATGGATTTAAGAAAAAAAAAACTTAATAGAAACAAGTTTATTGAATAAACTCCAGCAGATAAAAAAGCTCCGCGGATCTCCAAGGATTAGAGAACATGGTGATAAGAGATGGGCGTAAGAAAATAATGATTTTATATAAATAAAGAAATACATGGGGTGGGCAGGTACTGAATGACATTATGTTGTGGGGGCGGGGGGGGTATGAATCAGAGGATTTATCTCTCTTTGTTATTTGCAGAAGACATTGAATTGTCTTTTTATTGTTATTCCGGGTGACTTAAACAGCTTATGCTCTACATACGAGCTATTTATATTTATATAATGTTCATTGAAATTGGCATCGCTAAAGGGCTACATGAAAACAGTGCCAGCTTGGGGGACTCATAGCATTATAATACCTACGATCATTTACTTATAGGAGTCAATCTGTAACCTCTTACCAAATTATCATGGGAGATTGGGGTAGCAGGGGTTGAAGGGATAGGGTGTATGGGTGTGTGTGTGTGTGTGGGGGGGGGGGTTCTTTGGGGGGGGGGAGGGGTGGGTCGTACACGTGCGCGGCTCTCTGAGCATGCCCAGTGTCACGCTGTGATAATCTAAACCGTGAAGCTGAGTGTTTTGTACTGAACGCACGGTCGGCCGAGCAGCTGAATTGATAAAGCCCCCGCAGTGACTCATCGCCGAAGGAGAAAAAAAGACATTATTGGGCAAAAAGAGAGGGGCCAAAATAGAAGGAAAGCGGCTTTTCAGTTTCCTCATGAATATTCAAATTGGCAGCAGCGTTATCTCTCTGATAATTATTAAGTGCCGGGCTAATGTGGTGGAAACGGGAAGGGGACAGTGGAAGTTTTCATCTGTTTGTGCATCTGTGTGCGTGTGTGTGTGAGAGTGTGTGCACATGTGCTTTGTGTGTGTGAGAGTGTGTGCATGCGCGCGTGCGCTTTGTGTGTGTGTGAGAGTGTGTGCGTGCGCGGGTGCGCTTTGTGTGTGTGACTGCATGGATAGTGTGTGTGTGCACATGTGCTTTGTGTGTGTGAGAGTGTGTGCATGCGCGCGTGCGCTTTGTGTGTGTGTGAGAGTGTGTGCGTGCGCGGGTGCGCTTTGTGTGTGTGACTGCATGGATAGTGTGTGTGTGCACATGTGCTTTGTGTGTGTGAGAGTGTGTGCATGCGCGCGTGCGCTCTGTGTGTGTGTGAGAGTGTGTGCGTGCGCGGGTGCGCTTTGTGTGTGTGACTGCATGGATAGTGTGTGTGTGCACATGTGCTTTGTGTGTGTGAGAGTGTGTGCATGCGCGCGTGCGCTCTGTGTGTGTGTGAGAGTGTGTGCGTGCGCGGGTGCGCTTTGTGTGTGTGACTGCATGGATAGTGTGTGTGTGCACATGTGCTTTGTGTGTGTGAGAGTGTGTGCATGCGCGCGTGCGCTCTGTGTGTGTGTGAGAGTGTGTGCGTGCGCGGGTGCGCTTTGTGTGTGTGACTGCATGGATAGTGTGTGTGTGCATGTGTATGAGTACATGGGCAGTGTGTGAGTGTGAGTGTGCATGTGCGTGTGTGTGTTTGTGCAAGTATGTGTGTTTGTCTCCGTGTTCTGCCATCTGTGTATGAAATTGTTTATATGTATATATGTGTGCATGTGTATATGAGAACAGGTATTTGAACTATGTGGGTGGGTGAGTGGGTGGGTTTGATTTGTGTGTGTGTGTGTGTGTGTGTGCGTGTGTGTATGTGTGTGTGTGTGCGTGCGTGCGTGCGTGTGTGTGTTTTAAATGTGTCCATGAGTGTACACTACATGTGAGTATATGTGTGTGAGCTTGTTCATGTGTGTGAGTTTGTGTCTGTCTGTGTAGAAGCAGGTTTCAGCTCAGATTGAAAATGTCACTCTCTCAATGTTCATTCCCATAATCCCTTTTGATCATCGCTGTTGGAAATCCGTCCATTTGCTGTCATTTCCAATGCCACCAAAGCCTGTGGAGTCGGTCAGAAAAGGTTCTTCTGATCTTTAAATCTTCTCTGTCCATAAACGTGGGGGCGTCTCGTAAAACTGCACCTCAACCCCCATGTACCCCTGCATCACATCCTGAGTATGCGAGCAGATATACAGAGAGAGAGAGAGGCTCCAGCAAGCCACCATATTCCCTGGGCTTCTCCATGACTGCATTTGCGGATTCAATTTGGCCCATCCTTTCACAGTCCATTACGGCTTTCCGCGGTGATTTGTTTGGGCTGAAATCATGACCGCGAGCCAAACGCTGGTGAGCGTCCGAGTACTTTTCCACGGACGTCACAGCATGCAGAAAAAAAAGCCCAAAATAAATGAATGAAAAATAAAAATATTTGTGTTTTAATATTTCATATAATTATATAATTGATACAGCATTTAATTCCAGAAGATAATTATTGCTATTTTTTGCTTGGTTAATATTGTGAGAGCTCTGAGCATAAAATATTTAGTGACAGAAATCAAAGTGGCGAAGACTTGTTAAGCATATCTTGTTCAACATTTTTTTTCCTCCTCCAAGCCTCAAGGCTATAATGAGAATGTTTGTTAACATCATTATTTTAAATGTTCAGTATGAGGAAGGACAGTCATTTATGAAGCATATGGTTTGGGGTGGGGGGTGAGGGTAAATCGGGGGGGTGGGGGGGTGATTTAAATGATAACACACATCAATGACAAAGCATGTCTCTTCCCAGAATGCCGATTGCACCAAACAAAAATAAAAACCCCCCTTATCTGCCCTGTTACCAATCAATAGACTACCCTCACTGAGTCTCCAGTCAAATTATGTGTTCAAGTCTTGGTTAAATGCCCTGGGTTGCATAACTATTTGTAATTCAAAGTGATTCATCGTTTGCATTAGAGCTATTGTAATTTGTGTGTGTGTGTGTGTGTGTGTGTGTGAGAGAGAGTGTGTGCGTGCGTGCGTGTGTGCGCGTGTGTGCGGCTGTGAGCCTATGTGAGTGTGCGCCGATGTTATTCGAAGTGATACTGAGCACAAAACCGCTGGCACATGCATAAACATCTGCGTGGAATTCATAACAAAACAACATCCATCTTTTGTAGCCTGTACCTAACCCTCAAACTCCTTACCTGCTCTATTTGGTGCAATGAAATCAAAGTAACAATAATTTTCTGTTTTATTTTATACTTATTTTACATGTGATTTATGCACAGTGTAATTGCTGAAACCAACATGCAACACAATAAACTGGCAGAGTGGAATTATGGAATGTCCAGACCGAGACTTTTGCCAAACCCATGCGTTTCACTGCAGTAGGCAACACTACGCCACAGCGTCCCCATTCTGTCCATATAATTATTTATATTCTGTCCATTTCCATTGTGTCCGTGTCGTTAGTTCAGCAGAGATGAGCAGACTGGCCTGATATCTCTACATACATGAACAAATTGGTCAGGCATTAAATGTGTGATTTTTTCCTTGTATTGCGCAGATCAGATAAAGGGACCTATTCTACGACTCATTCATGACTACGTGTCATGATCTAATGCAATTCAACGTGTTCATAATGTAACTTATGCAGTATATTTAAATATATTCAAATCCCCAGCTGATTCATACTGACATCGTTCAGCTTTATATTACATGCTGTTGTTTGCAAATGGTGTTGCGCTGTGATGCAAATATGAAAATTGACGTCAGTGAAAATGGGAGTATTTTGGCCTGAAACGATGACATACATTTTTGCATACATTACAGATGTGACATAGCTGTCCTGTTGGTAAAATTACTGAATTGAAGGGGCTTTAAAGCCTAGTCCTGCAAACTCCTGTGTCACTACTCTCTGCTTCTGTTTAAGGAAACTAGGGTCAGGGAGTAAGTTTGTCGGGATTGGTCCTTTTTACTACATGTTTTTCGGAAGTTCTTTGCAAGTGCTGTAATAATGAGATAGCAATGAAGGAAATAAGTATGGCCACAGTGGGTTTTTAACATAAACAGAAAGACAGACGGAATAGTTGTCCTCTGAGGTTATCACCGGACTGTATCACCTCCCATGCACACAAGACGGTCATCTGCCTGAAGCTGAATTTGACCCTACTGTTTGTCTTTGAGTTGTGTTGTTTGAATCTGAATTTGACCCTGTCTCATCATTTGTCCAGCCCATTTTGTCTTGAAGTGAATCCTCCCCCCACCACCTCATGTGTTTTGTCCAGTGTGTTTATCCTTATGGTGAGAGTGACCCCCTCATGTTTTGTCCAGTGTGTTTAGCCTCATGGTGAGAGTGACCCCCTCATGTTTTGTCCAGTGTGTTTAGCCTCATGGTGAGAGTGACCCCCTCATGTTTTGTCCAGTGTGTTTAGCCTCATGGTGAGAGTGACCCCCTCATGTTTTGTCCAGTGTGTTTAGCCTCATGGTGAGAGTGACCCCCTCATGTTTTGTCCAGTGTGTTTAGCCTCATGGTGAGAGTGACCCCCTCATGTTTTGTCCAGTGTGTTTAGCCTTATGGTGAGAGTGACCCCCTCATGTTTTGTCCAGTGTGTTTAGCCTCATGGTGAGAGTGACCCCCTCATGTTTTGTCCAGTGTGTTTAGCCTTAGGGTGGGAGTGACCCCCTCATGTTTTGTCCAGTGTGTTTAGCCTTAGGGTGGGAGTGACCCCCTCATGTTTTGTCCAGTGTGTTTAGCTTTATGGTGGGAGTTACCTCCCAGGGTTAAGCATTATTGAATGTGTTTTGTTTTGGGGTGAGTTTGACCTCCCTGTCTCATGCCTTTTTCAGGTGTATCTGCGCAGTTGACCAACACACGTCTGCGCCGAAACACCTCGGTGGGAACTCCTTTCTGGATGGCCCCAGAGGTACACCTTGTTTTTTTTTTTTTTTAATTTATAGACTGATAATAATGAGTGCAAAAACACTGTGTTGAGCCCAACTCAGACTCACAGTTTGGTTTTCAGTGGGTCCAACACCTGCAGAAAAAAAGCAAATAAGAGAAAGAAACAAAACTGAAGAGCAAGAAAGAAGAGGAAGAAGTGAAAAGGAGATGATTACTGAATCTGACCTTCCTGTCTGTTAACCTGGTGACTCACGCTGTGGCTCTAAGGTTATAGATGTGAATATGGCAGAGGTTCAGCAGTGTCAGCTAGATTCAGCAGTATTAAGGTATAGGTTAGGCTACGGGTGATTACCACCAGTGGTTAAATTGGGTTTTGTAAGGAGGGGGAGCCCTTGGAGACTGTTACACACGTGCGCACATTAGCGTGAGCATGCATGTGCGTTACATGACGTCTGATTGATACCCGCGACCTATTTAGCTTATTGTTAATGTTGGCTTGGGTGTACAATTCTCCTCAAACATCTCTCTTTGTAGTGTAGACAATTACTTATCAAGACCCATATGCTATTACGTTTACTGGGAGATTAAAAACATACACGTGTGATAAGATGATATGGTACTGAAGGAGACAGAGCTCTGCTCTGGCAGGGTGTGATTTGGACTTGAGGAGCTAAGCTCTGGTGGGCTTCGACCCATTTTATCCTCTGAATACCACTGACTTTGGGAGAGTCACTAAAACTTTAGATCGGTGGTCCTCACTGCTGGTCCTGGAGAGCCGCAGGGTATTCTAGTATTTGTTGTTGCTCAGCAAATGACGACCAATTAAAACACTTGACTACACAGACAATTCGCCCTGATTGGTTTCTTGGGTCGGAACTTGTTGTGGAATTTCAGGTGAAGAGAGAAACCAAATGTACACTGCGGCTCCCCAGGACCCGGATTGAGGACCACTGCTTTAGATATGCAGGCCTACCAATGTTTTTTTTTTTTTGGTTTCTTTTATCTTAATATATAATTGTGTGTCTTCAAGGTGAAGGTTAGGGGGAGGACGAAACTCAGACAGAACTAGGGCCCTTGTGCATCTGAGCATGTCTTTCCAGTAAACCCAGCTTCACAAACGTGAGCGAGCCGTCGTACGCCCAGGATAAATGCAGTTGTTTTGCAGATAAGGGATAGTGAACAATAACGGCTCATTTGTCTTTTCCATTTTTATGTTGGACGCCCCTGAGCTCCAGAGGTTTATGTCTTTATTTACTTATTTATTTATGTAAGACTTTTATGGTCCAGCTAGGAATGCGTGCTCTGAATTGCTTAGCATATTAGATTAGCATACACAGGCAGTCAGATTGATGGTTAGCATCTTTTACGGGCTTGCAAGCTGCAGTCGCCGACCTGCTATATTTCCTGTAATCGTAATAGTGTTAATAAGGGTAGCATGTCTGCATGTTCTTTTCCATGTATTATTTTCTATAACGTTTTGCTTCCTTATAAATTAAAAGTACGTCACAATACAACACAAAAGTCTTTTAATTTGTACTTTGTAATGTAAAATATCCTGATTTGGATGTCTGGAGTTTTTTTTTTTTTTTTTTTCAGCTGAGATTTAAGATTTCACCCTGCTGTCTGCCCTGCTCCGCCTAAGGTTTACATTTAGTTTACATGAAGATGGAAATCCGATGGAATGGGGGGGAAAAGAGGAAGGTTTGGTTTGAACAGCAGGGACGACGTAATGTCTCAGACTTATTTGAAAGAAAAACACCTTGTCAAATAGGTGTGTGACGCGAGTGAGGACATTGGGAAGGGAGATACCGGTGGCTTCAGGTATGGATTAGGGATTCAGCAATATTCGGAATCAAAGCAGGACGGACAGCCTGCCTGCCTCAGCTGACAGATGGAATAAGAGACGGGGGGAATCTATCTTTTTCAAACTGAGGGAAGGAGACCAGGCAGGACACTATTCCCTGAGTGCTGGAGAGGACGATTGTGACCCCTGCATGTACCTGAGCTGAACTGATTGTGTTGTGATGCGGGGCAGCGATATTTGGACTAAACGAAACAGTTGTTAGTACAGTGAATATATTTATTACAACAAGGCCGTGTTGGATTGTGATAGTGGGTGACGGGTGAGTTGCTTCATATTTAAAGTGACTCTTTTATTGAATTACAAAGTCTGGATTGCTTCTGATGTCAAAACCTTTCACTTCAGCCTGTGGTCCTTTCATGGAATCTTCCTTGTTATTTTCATGTTATAGGGGCTGTTCTCATTGGTCCTGTTCCTCTTTCGTTCTTTTCCTCAAATGTGCTTTTGCCATGACTTTTGCTGCCCTTTTTTAACAGAACAGTGACCTTTATCTCAGACTTCAGCTTTTTATAATCCTGACTGCTTTGGGATTTCTGACTGGTGTAGCGTGATTAGTTTGGGTATGGCAAATGAGCTCATCTCACCTGAGGGTCTCTCCCTCTCCCTCCCTCTCTCCCTCTCCATCTCTCTCTCCCTCCATCTCTCCCTCTCTCTCCCTGTCTCTCACCAACTCTCTCTCTCTCCCTCTCCCTCCCTCTCTCCCTCTCTCTCCCTGTCTCTCACCCACTCTCTCTCTCTCCCTCTCTCTCTCCCTCCCTCTCTTTCTCCTTCCCTCTCTCCCTCCCTCCCTCTCTCTCTCCCTTGCTCTCTCCCCTCCTCCCTCCCTCTCTCTCTCTCTCTCTCTCTCTCTGATATGGGGGTGTGTCGTGACGCCCTGAAGGTAATCGCTTGCGAACAACAGTTGGATTCCACATATGACGCTCGCTGCGACGTCTGGTCTCTTGGAATTACCGCCATCGAGTTGGGCGATGGAGACCCGCCGTTGGCCGACCTTCATCCAATGAGAGCTCTCTTCAAGATCCCCAGGTGAACACGACTCTCTCTCTCTGCTGGTTTTATTTCCAGTACTCACAGATATTCTGGCAGTAAAGGAATGGGACAAAGGAGGCCTGTATCCGGCGAATATTCAGACTGTCCACTCACCAAACAGCCTTCACGGTTCATTACTGTCATTCTGTACAGAAATGCTAAGCAGCTCCATGTGCTTTCTCTGTCAGAACTTCCTTGTACACACTGTGGCTTGCAGAACAATATTCATTATGGCCCATAGAGGGTTCCAAGCAAAGGAAAAATATGAGCCAAAAATATGAGTTACGGCTATCCAGAACATATTTGTGCCTATTGTTCAGACATGGCAAATGCATTCTGGGTCCTGGAGTGGCAGAGATATTTCTGTTTTCCTCTAACTTTTAACTCTTAATTGCAGAGTTGGATTGAACATCAGAGTCCACAGCTAATTGGTGGAACACAAAGGACCTCCTGCACCTTTCTTTATTAGGCCCAAATTTTCAATAAACTTGTATAGTAGGGGTATTAGTAGCGTAGGGGTCAGGTGGATCAAAACAATACAACAGTTGCAAATAACTTAGGGAATGGCCATGTTTTATTTTACATGAAGTCAAAATAATGAATAATAATGTTTATTTTTCTAGCTGCAATGTGGATGAGAGAACTAAAAAGATATAACCAATACTAAATAATTTGGGCTTCATGTACCAAGCGTTCTTTGTTCCCTGAAATGATTGTAGTGTCCAGAAGGTTTGTTTTGTTCCTTTTTTATTATTTCCTGTTGAGGTTTCCAAAAAAACTGTTCATGATCTCCCCAGGTTGATTGAAAAAGAAAACCTGTCTGGACTGTGTGGGTTTGTAAGGCAGAAAGCAGGCCTCCGTTGTGTCTTAGCGGCATTATTTGGCTTAATTCTGCTCAGCTGCCACACAGATCCTCGTCCATTCTCATTCCTGCTCATTCTTTAAGGAGTAAAAATTTGCCTGCTTTCACAGGCTGCCACTGAAGGTGAAATTCAATAATTTACTGCGCTGTGAAGTCATATTTATATTCAGCTGCAGCACTGCATCGATGATGTCATCTCGCCAAACGCGGTTGGGGTTTTTCCCCTCCCATTCCCACCCCCCGCCCCCTTGCCCCCTCGCCATGTCTAATTGGGTCACAGACCAGCGCTGTGGCTGTTTCATCCATTGCTGGGGGGCCTCCGGGGTGTGAGAGATGCATCACGCGGCTTGCTCTTGACCTCCCTCCACAACACCCCCCCCCCCCCCACGAAGCGCACTCGATCCGACCAGCACCCCGCTCGATTCATTTCCGGTGAGAAACCGACGCAGGCTGCCATGGCTTAAACGGCTATGATTCCGCACGCTCATCCCATTCCGCACAATAACATATGCAAATACCGATACCACGAATGAGAGTTAATACCAGCAAAATCTGCGGTTTTAAAATAAACTGCCTGCCTGACACAACGATGTGGAGGTTCTGCCAGCCTGTCAGTCACACAGTCACGCACTGGGAAGGCGTAGCCTGAAATGCCCTGGAGAAATTTGCAAATTTGCGAGCGGCACACAAAAAGACACTTTCTCAACGGTCAAAGCCCAGCTACCTCAGTAAATCTCCCAAGATGCAGTATATTTGGTTTCACTTGACTTCACAGGGACAAAAATGATAATAACAAGGTCAAAGAATGTGGTAAAATTGCGATATTAGCTCTCGGTTATGTGAGGGATTACAATGGGCGCAAAGCTTGTGGGGGTTCATTACCCTGGATAGAAATAAATAGTGGAGTAATAATTCCACTGAAATTAGGTGGTGTCAGATCGGTGAAATGGAGCGCTGCTGAGTGTTTTGCCGCTGGATTCCAGGGGGAAAGGTCACCTGGGGCTGTGATACGCTTGGCGACCAGGCCACCGCGTTGGTACTTAACCAGCCGTACCCCAACCCCCTAACCCCCCCCCCCCCCTCCCAAATCGAATGTAGACCCCGGAACCCCAGCCGTGCATTTCTGTGCCATCTCTTCTACAAAAAGGGGGCTCATTGAATCATCTGTGCGGCGCGGCGAATTACAGCAGCACCCAAACCCAAACCCCCCCCACCCCCAAACCCCACCCACCCCTCCGTCCTCTGGCCTAGCCCCGTTATCTCACTGATCCATCTAAATTGCTCTGGAGTGATGCACTACCTCGCGCTCACAATATCCCGACCCGCATTCGGGGTGGGGGGGCGGGGGGGACGGGGGGGGCACGACTGATTCTGGGAGAATTCCAGCTTTGTTCCCTTCAGCACCCGTTTAAAGGTCAATAAGGATGACACTTGGCTAAATAATCAGTGATATGAAGGATTAGCTGTTCGCATGTGAGCGTGTGAATGTAGATATGTGTTAATGTGTGCATTGTGGGTGCGTACTCACACTCATGGTTTAATGCTTTTAACAGTGTATATATACAAGCATTATCTTTGTAATGATAAAATAATGAGCCTGCCTACTCACGCAGCCTCCAGTAAAACACATTTTAAAAGCTTTCTTTGATGCATCCGAAGCCCTCTCCTCATTGGTCAGCTTTAAAAGCACGATCACAATCTTCCTTAATGTTCTTAATTGTCTCTGAAGTCTCACCTGTGTATGCTTTTATCATGCAAAGCTTTTCATGTTCCCTGAAATTATACAGATTATTTCATTTTTCCATTTCAAGTTACAGTAAGGCTAAAAGTAAAAAACATTGTTTTTCCCATTTCAGCTTCATATTATAGTATATTTTATATCCAAATAGTGACTCCACAAATATAATTCATTTGGAATATAATAATAAATTATGGGTAATTTTGGTTCCTGAACAGTTAATGATTTATGTTATCACATGGTGACTTTGGGGGGGTCCAATTTAGAAGCACAAACTTTAACAAGAACAAGATCAAACCTCCTTTGAAATCTGGATAATAATAAAGCTTTTGATAATTAATCAGAACTCAGTAAAAAATAATTGTACATGAATTTGCAATTCAGTATTTTCTTGGAAAAAATAATTTTGGGAAGCTTATTGTCAGAGACTGTTTGCACTGTAGAAAGCAGAGGGGCCTCATAGGAGAGAGTCGCTGCACAGACATGTGCTGTGAGAGGCCTGATGCTGCCCCTGGGGTTTTCCCAGGGAGACCCCGATGTGCACATGGTCTTGGAAAAGCCATTATGACATCACAATAGCCAGCTAGCCTCTGGGAGATGGCAGGGTGGCAGGCAGCAGTCCTGACAGATTGAGTTCTGCAGGCCCTGTGATTTGGATCAGCCTGAGTCAAACCTAAGAGGGCAGAGAAGGGGAGGGGGGACCTCTCTCTCTCTCTCTCTCTCTCTCTCTCGAGCAGCCCTGGATGGCTGCTCTCAGGCGGGTAACTGTGACTGTGAGCCCAGGGCTTGGTGCCCAGAGCCTGGGGGCCTGGGTCCGGTTCTGAAGGCCCAGGGCCCACCATCAGCCATGTGGTCTAAGGGTAAGAGGAGGAGAGTCTAAACCATTTCATTCATCCTGATGTTTTTCACATGCTGGTTTCACACCCTGTAGTTTAAAAGCACAGTGCCACAAAATGACCCAATTGCAAAAAACATGACAACAGTGAAAGTATATTGCCCATTATAGCCATATGTTATATATTATATTTTCTGACTTTCTGAAAATGATTTATTACAGATCTTATACACAGCAATCTTATTTGTAAATTTACTGTGAAAAAATGACAAGGCATTAATTTGCCTATTTGCATGAACTCCTTCATGGTCATCGGTTTTATGAGTATTTCTTCAAGTAAAATCATTACACTTGGCTGGAGTGAGCCTTCAAGTAATTATACCTATGTTATCTAGTAAATCCACTCAAAAGTGTTGAGCATGCAGTTGCAAACCCCCCTTTGCTGCCTGTGTCCTGCCTTTGTGTGCGTTTGTAAATTTAAAACTGCGCTCCTGTCACAGACTAAATACATTTTTAATCGTCTGAGCATGCACCATAGATCCCGTTTTCGAGACCTGACTCTTGTAGCATGTCCGGCGCGTAAAGTGTGATAGCTGCCATCTATTAAAGCAATTAATCGCTGTCAGGATGTCGACAGGAAATAAGGTCCAGTCCTTCATCCGCAGATGATATTGACTACCGGGCTCAGTAAAGTATGCTCCGTTTAAAGAGCCGTTTAACCAGAGCAGCGGAAAATTCCCAGTGTTATTGGCCGGCCGCTGTTGTAACAGGGTTTACACGTAGGCCGCTGAAAAACACTTATTACCGTGGCAACTTGACGTGCCTCATCAAAACAGATCCATTCACACACACATGTCTGCAGTACAGCGGGACAGTTTATAGGCTGCATGTAGGGGATCACCTGTCAGATGTCAGAGGTCAGAGGTCAAAGGTCCAAGGTCGGAAGTTTCTGTTTATTTTCCCTTTCATGTGTGCTTCATTTCTCCACCCTCTTTTGGTGAAGCTGGAAAAAAAAACATTTTAAATAAATAACTGAAAGAAAAGATGCTGCTGCAGTCACATTAAGCAGTGAATGAAAAAAAGAAAAAAAAAACAACTGAAAATCAATAACATTTCAGATGTGGGTTTTACCCTCTTCACTGAGCAGTTCTGTCCTTTTCTCTGTGAGTCTGAGGGATTTTTCTCTCTCTCCATTCTCTATCTTTCCATTTATCTTTTCGATTTTCGCTTCACAGGAATCCTCCCCCAACGCTGCACCAGCCTGAGCTGTGGTCTGACGACTTTAATGACTTCATCTGCAAGTGAGTGACATGGGTGGAGGCCCTCTACACACAGCGAGAGACTGAACGAAAAAAGACGGGGAAAAAAAATCATAATTACTGAACGCTGCAAATTGCCTTGTCAGCGTGTGACCGTTGCTGGGCGTCGATCACGGGATTAAAAGTCCCAGCAGTTTATAGTGTATGCTTTTTTAGAGCGTTATCCATGAGGGGCTTACACACATACGTAAATGTATGTAAACACTCACACATAAGCACAAATGGAAACACACACACCATCTCTTACATGCTCACACCTAAAAATACACACACACACGGAAACTCACACGGCATCTCACACACACACACACGGGTGCATACGCACACACTCATGCACAAACAGTCTCACCATCTCTCAACTACAGGATATGTTGCAGCAAAACACTGGTGTTTCCACCATCATACAGCCTCCATCAGATACCTGCTTCCATGTTTTTATCTTGAATTGAGTAAAGCACATCTCTGCTAGTGTTGCACCTTGAGATAGGTGTATGGTAAGTCATCACCTACGGAGTGAGATCACACACCTTTGTGTAAAAACAAAGTCTGCTGCTTTGTTTCGCCAGATGCCTGATAAAGGACTTTGAGCTGAGACCGAACGTGCCTGACCTTCTGCAGCATGCCTTCATCAAGCAGATTGTGGGGAAAGAGAAGACCCTGCAGAAGCAGTTGATGGAGCTCATCGACCTCAACCAGCAAATGGGAGTTATTGAGAAAACAAGGTGATGTGGCAACTGAACAGCCGGTGGCTCTGCCTCCGGCGACGCCAACTGTGCTCTGAGACATGCTAACGTGCTAATGAGTGCATTCAGAGCTCTGGTGTCTGTGCCGCCGTCACGACAGCTGTGCTACAAGGCATGCTAACGTGCTAATGTGTGTATTCAGAACTCTCTTAATTTCTTAACTTCACATGTTATTATCCCAGAAACTGGCATTCCTTTGGCCCAGAAATAAACAAACTTAACAAGGCTTAAAGTACAAGTAAAGCAGACCAATTTCTGCAAGAAGGAAGGGGAAAGAAGAAATGGGGGGGGGGGGGGGGGGGGCAGTGAGCTCTCATGAACCCTAAAATGGATGAATCCCTTAATTGAACCAATCAAGATATTTTGCTTTGAAGAATGGCTGTTTTTGATTGTTTGTCGATACCACTGATTGATAGATTGCACATGGGAGATCCACTCATTATGTGGTTAATGCAGTTATCCATCGCTATAAATTGTCAAACGCAAACTCCATCTCAGTACTAACTACATCAGGAGAATTATGAAATGTGGCCGGGGAGGCCCAGAGAAGTATTCTGTAAATACTGAAGCATACAGAGGAGGTAACCTGATGCTGCTGTATGTGGTTTTCTTTCACAAAAAGAGAAGAGAAAAAAAATATGTAGATGGTTTTGTAAGATCCGTTTTACAAAACGAAAAAGGGGTACATTTTTAATCACATAACTATTTAATAAACTATTATGACTTTATTAATTGTGCTATGATATGAATGAAAACTAATTTTTTTATTTATTTAGAAATTTCCAGCATGTGCTTGTGACCTTGCCTTTTATGCTTTCTGCCTCCATATTTAATTTGCATGCTGTTCTTTCAATGTCTTTAATTAAACCTCTTTCTCTTTCAGCTCCCCATAATAATCTAGCCTGTTATTGTCAATGTATTTTGTTCCTCCTTCTTCTCCAATTTAGAAACACAACTTCCTAACAAGCAAACAAGCAAATTGTTATTTCCACTCTTGTTCAGGCTTTGTAAACATCTAAATAATGAGATTGCTGATCGAGTTGCAGAGCAACACAAGCAACACACGACAGCAGATCAGGCCAGTAAGGGAACACAATAACATTAATATTATGATTTATATAACACCATGTCATCATGTAATGGCAGTGGATGTCCAATATAAATTTTGGCAATTTGTACAGTGGTTTTCAGGCTACATACAACATGCAATATGGTCCATCCTTTTCCTTGCTATGAGTGAATTCATTTAGCAGCGGTAAGGGTAGGCTGGCATGCGTCTGTCTGTAAAAACGTGAATATCATTTCTGTCATTTAAGCCTGCACAAAAAGGCGGAGCGGCAGGACAGTAATGACGGGTAGGGAATGTTCACCAATGTGTTTAGAGAGTACCATAGTGAGCAGTCTGTGTAAGCGAGTCTGTATTCCCATGTCTGAGGTTGTCTGTGCTGTTGGGTATCGCCTGGTCCTTACTGTGCTTCATTGTATCTTCCTCCGCCCTCTTGCCCTCTTCTTCCTTCTTCCTCCTCTTCCCTTCCCATGATCCTCCAGCTCACATTACTTCCCCCTCTGCATGTTCCCCCGTTCTTTATCTCCTCCTTGTCTTTTTTTCACCAACCGGGCTAAATGTGCATTGAATTAATTGCATTTATTAGATATACCTATATGTTACAGATGCTATATAGCCTGCCTGCTCATAATGATTCTGAGTGAATGAGGGGAGTTGAGGGGATGCTACGTTTCAAAATGGTTCCTTGACCTCCTATATCATAACACTCTGCTTCAATTTTATTTTTAGTATTTCTCTGAGAGAAATCAGGAAGTACATTTGGCTGGAGTGGGCCTTTGAATGATTTAACTTGATGAGAGGCAGTAAAATCCAAAGGCAAGCCTGAAGGCAGTCAACTGACCAAATATCAAATATCAAAAAAATAAAGGGGGGGGGGACAGAAATGGTGTTCTGTGACCATCACTGAAATGTCCCCAAGTTACAGTGCGTGAGATGAAATGTCATCTGGGTGCTTGCGAGCAATCTCGGTGGATTGCCACCGTTCATTTTTATTTTCTTTTACGTGAGAGGAGTATGGCCGCTGTTCTGTAAGTAGGGTGGCGTGCTGTTGTGTGAGGGTAGTGTGAGGGGACTGAGAGCTAGTCTGCGGGTCTGTTGAATGTGAATGAGATAAAGCCTGTGGACCGGTCCCATGAGCGCTTTACTGCATGGACGTTTAGTGACCGTCTCTGACCACAAGCTTCAATTAGAGCCCTTATGTGTGAAAAACACAACCAAGCCCTCAGAGTGACCCGTGTAGTAGAGATGCCCATTCAGAAAGCGAATGTGAGCCATTCAGCTGGGGGTTCAGTCCGAGTCACACCAGAGGTCCGCCAAGCCATTGCAAAAAGTGGCACAGCCTTTGTTGGTCTTAGCGCCCTCTAATGGACAATTTGGCTTGGGCAGGAACCTGTGAATACACAAACCAAATACACACTGTCTTTGTAATCCTCGCATGACACCGGCAGCATGTGATTGGTTGTGTGTCTGCAGTATGGAAAAAAGCGAGATTGTTTTTGTAATGAATCTCTTGAGGAGTCCTGTGCTCGCAGCTCTCTCCTCCTAACGTTGGCAGAAAAGGGTTACTATGCCAAAGATTAAGGTCAACCAGTTCAGTTCGGTTTGGGTTGGAAACAAGTCAGGGATAAATACAAGAACAACACTGGAAGACTCACATTGGTAATAATTGGTCTTGAGATAGCACAACAATATTATGACTGAGCTTCCATGGTGTAGATTATTTTTCTCCCATAATTTTCTTTTCCTTTCTTCATGTCTATGCTTGGTAAATGTTTTAAGGAATCCACATGTGCAATGTTTTGTTGAGATAGTTTGTGTTTTTGGTTCCAGGCATGAACGTATACATACTAAAAAAGGGAGCTACATGAAGTCTTCAAGTTCCGCCCTCGATGACCTGGAGGACCTGGCCACTCTGGAAGTGCTGGATGAGGTAAGGGGTACTCTTTTTCTTATTCTTATTCTTCTTCTTCTTCTTCTTCTTCTTCTTATTCTCATTCTCATTCTCATTCTTCTTCTTATTCTTATTCTTATTAGTAGTAGCATAATTATAAGCCATAGTCATTTTAGTAGTAGCAGTATTATAAGCCATAGTCATTTTAGTAGTAGCAGCATTATAAGCCATTGTCATTTTAGTAGTAGCAGCATTATAAGCCATTGTCATTTTAGTAGTAGCAGTATTATAAGCCATAGTCATTTTAGTAGTAGCAGTATTATAAGCCATAGTCATTTTAGTAGTAGCATAATTATAAGCCATAGTCCTTTTAGTAGTAGCAGTATTGTTGTGATATTGTTATGTGTGCATTTTATGCATTTTATCACATATAATATATACCATTATCATGTGTTACGTTGCTGTGGAAGAGTAATGGTGGAGGTTCTGAACTGTATGGTTCAAGAATAATACTTATGGCCTTCCAGCCTGGCTGGGTCTGGTGGCCTGAGAGTTAGTGTCCTAATCCATTTCATCTCCAGGTGCAGGGATTTGTAAAAATGAATGGGAATATCAGCAGGAAAAGCAATGTTTATACCAAACACGTTCCAGAGTGATTTATTAAAGCAAAGGGCCACCAGCGCATCGGGAGATATGAATCGCTCGGTCGGTCCCAGAAATTTTCTCATCCTTCAAAAACGAGGGCGACAGGGAGGGGGGAAGAAAACGTGAGGGTGATAGCCATCTCTGAACGTTCCTTTTTTTGGATTTTGGTGCCCTTGGAATGATGGGAGGGGATGTTGAGATTCTGTGACACGACATCTTTCATGTCAGAGCATGAGGACGGAGACAGGATGCAAGTGTACCGACAGTGTCTGCGGGACTTGAGGCGGCACTAATGCGTTGTCATTTTTGTCATGTCGCGCTGCGACTGTCTACCATCCCAATGGCCTTTCTGCTTTCCTCTGAGCTTTTTCTCGGGGCCACTGGCTTCCAGACTATTCTGAGGAAAAAGGTTTTGCAAGGGCTGCATGGTGGCTGCCATTTTCTTTAACCTCCATTTTTGCAAATTGACCAGAAATTAATAACTTTTGGTGCAATGGCAGCATACTGCATGTGACATCCAGCTACATTTGTACAGTTAAAGCATTTAGCAGACACTTTTATCAAGACAAACTTTCACAATTTACATTTTTATTCACTATCCATTCATGCAGCTGGATATTTACCTTGCCCAGGGTTGCAATGGCAGTGCCCATGATAGGCATCAAACCTGCAACCTCTTGAGTTACAAGCCCATCTCCCTCCCTAACCATTACAATCCTCACTTGTTATCAATAATGTCATTCCATAACAAAGCGACAAGCTTGTAAAATGTATGTCATGGGAGTGCTAACAGAACAGTTCTGTGGTAAAATCAGCTGGGCACTGAAACATTTGATTGATGAAGGCATAAAGACCCAACGGTGAACAGCAAGGGGCGGTCACGGCTGCACTGTCTCTAATGGACACACGCTCCGCAGTGGTCTTGTGCCATAAAATCGGAAGTGCTTGTAAAGCAGGCATGGGCAGATGAGGTTGGGTGGTGAGTTCTGTATGAAGCATTCAGCATTGCTCATTCAGTAATGATCAACACGTTACAGGGGAATTCTGGGTAAAGTACGCATTACAAGTGAAGGGGAAACTTGCTCAGTGTGGCTCAAGATAAAAACACAACAAACACGATACCCCAATGCAAAATCACATTAAGGCCCTTATTCGTTTAGCATTTGGTAAGCACAAAGCTGTTTTGCTGGTGAAAAAGACTGAGAGAATATGATTGGTTGAGGTAGTCTGTTTGCTCCAATCACAAATCATTCACTGAAATTGCATGTGCAAAAATGTTAACATGTTCTAAAGCTTTGGTGTAGATGCATACAGGCACATCCATCCAAGCATGTACAAATATATACATATCAAGGTCCCACAATCAAAGTGAAAGGCTTGTATACAAAGAAAAGCATTTCTTGTGTGTTGTCAGTATTGATTATGCATTGTACGAGTCAGAGAAGCCAGCACATTGCCATCACAACATACAGAGGGACCTTTTTTTGCCCAATTATTATTTTAATTCTGTCTTTTTTCTTCTCAGAATACAGTTACAAATCATTTGCAGAATCGATATTCCAAGGAGCAGATCTACACCTATGTGGGAGACATTCTTATTGCAGTCAACCCCTTTCACAGTGTGGATCTGTACAACGCAGAGGTGAGTGTGAGTGTGTGTATGGGCGCGTTAGCTTTCCAGTCTGAGCAGTTCACAGTTCATCTCATTAACTCTCCAACCCTATCACAACACGCCATGTTACACATCTCTCTGCATCTTATCACACGAGCCGCGTCTACCTCTTTACAATAACGTTTCATTAACTCTAACCTAATTGGACGCATCACACCAAATTAACTCCAATGACCTGTCAGGGCAGGCGACACCTCATTATTTTCACTGCCCTATCAGGAAAAAGTCACATCTCATTAACTCCATTGTCCTATCAGAACTGCCCGCATCTCATTAAATCCATTGTCCTGTCAGCACCTCCCCTATCGCTTGAGCTCGTTCCCTCTATTTCCATCCTTATGATAAAATGGATTGAAGTCCATTGCTTTATGTTTATTTAATGACACCAGCTACATAGATTTTTTCCCCTGTACCCTTTCTAAAATATTATTATTAGTTATTAATATTGCAGATTAATATGGCCTTCATTTACCATGCCTAATAGAGCATTCCAAATTACTCTGCAGTACATGAATTTGAAATGATCAAGTGCAACACAACACTTTTTCGTAGCACACAACTATTTAAGAGGTGGCAAAGCGTCAATTTATATGAAGCAAATACACAAATATCTGGGTGTAGTAACTTCAGTTTAGCTCATAATTATAACAGTTAGCGACAAAGCTTCACCTGTACAGCTAAAGTAACTATAGTGATGTGCTGCTTCAGTTCTCAGTGCAGCTGAGAGGTGAGGGCAGGTTGGAGTAGGTGGATCCCTCTTGCATAAGTATGGGCTAGTGAGCTCATAAATCAGCCGGTGATAAATGTGGCCCTACCCCTGGAGAATGGGCCTTTGGGTTCCTCTGGGTACCTTTAAAATCTACCTGAACCCGTAGGCTATACAGAAAAAAAAAACCCGGCAACACATTGTTATTCTTGCCGGATTCAACCCCGTTTACAGAACGCACGTACATGAAGGGGGTGAACGCCCTTCAAGGATGCACGCCAGATCATCCATGCACAAAATGTCAGACAGCAACTTTCTGTCGACAGCAAGATTTGCAGTGACCATTTCCATGATGTGCTAAAGTTCTTCTGGGTGCCAACATCAATTTTTTGTTTTAATGGACCAAGGTACCGAAGAACAAATTCCAGCTTTCTCAGACTCAGTATTAGTGTGCGGTATGTATGTACAACAGCAACAATGCCATAGCTGGGACGCAGATTGCGGGGGGGAAACACCCCCCCCAGTTTCATAGGGGCCCCAATCCATCCCCCCCACTTTTGAGAAAAAAGTATACTTTATAAGCTTAAAAGTTGAGACCTTTTGCTCACAGGTTGGTCCCCCTACTTCGAAAATCTCTCCTGTGCCGCTGATTTCAAGTTTAAGTTCAGACATATCAATGCAATTTATTTACTATTCAAAACAATTGATGTAACATTTATTCATGAGGTGAAAATGAATGATACTTTATTGCCGCATTAATGAATTATTTACTGACTTACAGTAGCTAAGGATCCCATTTTGTTTTCATATTCAAGATTATTTTAAAAAATAACCGCTGAAAATAATACATGCATCG
>JAFBMS010002632.1:0-26346 GCA_019788955.1 Albula glossodonta
ACACCGCATGAAAGGAAAATGTTGTTCTCCGTACACTTCCCAGCCTGCGCGATGACAAACATTACACCGATGAACGGAAATGTTGTTCAAAACGTGATATGGCACTTGCGAGTTTCTAAGGTGCTCACGAAACACGTTCATTCGCTCCTGAGCTGTACATGAGTAAAGAAAGCCAAAAAACTTAAAGTGAGTGAAGGAAAACCTTTTCACTGTCAGTACACTCCAACAACTGCAAAAGTGTGTACGGATGCAAGATCCAAGTTTCCAAGCTTGTTGGGACTAAGAAAACTTAGTTTTGTCTTTGGCTCAGAAACACTGTCATGTAATAATGATTTTCAGTTCTTGGACTGGCAACACTTCAGTTTTCCTTCTTGGTCTGTGGCAGTGTAGGGTTCATGTTTCCCTTCATTGTGAGAGCAGTACAGCTCTCTGCAATGAAAGGAACTCTCGCAGTGACTGAATGTTCACTCTAACAGTATGGGCATGATCGCACCTCGCAAAGACTTTGCCAACTACATGCGTGTGTAAAGCATTCAACAAAAGTCAACATTTTCAGTTTCTGCTTCTCCGTACACTTCCCAGCCTGCGCGATGACAAACATTACACCGATGAAAGGAAATGTTGTTCAAAACGCGATATGGCACTTGCGAGTTTCTAAGGTGCTCACGAAACACGTTCATTCGCTCCTGTGCTGTACATGAGTTAAGAAAGCCAAAAAACTTAAAGTGAATGAAGGAAAACCTTTTCACTGTCAGTACACTCCAACAACTGCAAAAGTGTGTACGGATGCAAGATCCAAGTTTCCAAGCTTGTTGGGACTAAGAAAACTTAGTTTTGTCTTTGGCTCAGAAACACTGTCATGTAATAATGATTTTCAGTTCTTGGACTGGCAACACTTCAGTTTTCCTTCTTGGTCTGTGGCAGTGTAGGGTTCATGTTTCCCTTCATTGTGAGAGCAGTACAGCTCTCTGCAATGAAAGGAACTCTCGCAGTGACTGAATGTTCACTCTAACAGTATGGGCATGATCGCACCTCGCAAAGACTTTGCCAACTACATGCGTGTGTAAAGCATTCAACAAAAGTCAACATTTTCAGTTTCTGCTTCTCCGTACACTTCCCAGCCTGCGCGATGACAAACATTACACCGATGAAAGGAAATGTTGTTCAAAACGCGATATGGCACTTGCGAGTTTCTAAGGTGCTCACGAAACACGTTCATTCGCTCCTGTGCTGTACATGAGTTAAGAAAGCCAAAAAACTTAAAGTGAGTGAAGGAAAACCTTTTCACTGTCAGTACACTCCAACAACTGCAAAAGTGTGTACGGATGCAAGATCCAAGTTTCCAAGCTTGTTGGGACTAAGAAAACTTAGTTTTGTCTTTGGCTCAGAAACACTGTCATGTAATAATGATTTTCAGTTCTTGGACTGGCAACACTTCAGTTTTCCTTCTTGGTCTGTGGCAGTGTAGGGTTCATGTTTCCCTTCATTGTGAGAGCAGTACAGCTCTCTGCAATGAAAGGAACTCTCGCAGTGACTGAATGTTCACTCTAACAGTATGGGCATGATCGCACCTCGCAAAGACTTTGCCAACTACATGCGTGTGTAAAGCATTCAACAAAAGTCAACATTTTCAGTTTCTGCTTCTCCGTACACTTCCCAGCCTGCGCGATGACAAACATTACACCGATGAAAGGAAATGTTGTTCAAAACGCGATATGGCACTTGCGAGTTTCTAAGGTGCTCACGAAACACGTTCATTCGCTCCTGTGCTGTACATGAGTTAAGAAAGCCAAAAAACTTAAAGTGAGTGAAGGAAAACCTTTTCACTGTCAGTACACTCCAACAACTGCAAAAGTGTGTACGGATGCAAGATCCAAGTTTCCAAGCTTGTTGGGACTAAGAAAACTTAGTTTTGTCTTTGGCTCAGAAACACTGTCATGTAATAATGATTTTCAGTTCTTGGACTGGCAACACTTCAGTTTTCCTTCTTGGTCTGTGGCAGTGTAGGGTTCATGTTTCCCTTCATTGTGAGAGCAGTACAGCTCTCTGCAATGAAAGGAACTCTCGCAGTGACTGAATGTTCACTCTAACAGTATGGGCATGATCGCACCTCGCAAAGACTTTGCCAACTACATGCGTGTGTAAAGCATTCAACAAAAGTCAACATTTTCAGTTTCTGCTTCTCCGTACACTTCCCAGCCTGCGCGATGACAAACATTACACCGATGAAAGGAAATGTTGTTCAAAACGCGATATGGCACTTGCGAGTTTCTAAGGTGCTCACGAAACACGTTCATTCGCTCCTGTGCTGTACATGAGTTAAGAAAGCCAAAAAACTTAAAGTGAGTGAAGGAAAACCTTTTCACTGTCAGTACACTCCAACAACTGCAAAAGTGTGTACGGATGCAAGATCCAAGTTTCCAAGCTTGTTGGGACTAAGAAAACTTAGTTTTGTCTTTGGCTCAGAAACACTGTCATGTAATAATGATTTTCAGTTCTTGGACTGGCAACACTTCAGTTTTCCTTCTTGGTCTGTGGCAGTGTAGGGTTCATGTTTCCCTTCATTGTGAGAGCAGTACAGCTCTCTGCAATGAAAGGAACTCTCGCAGTGACTGAATGTTCACTCTAACAGTATGGGCATGATCGCACCTCGCAAAGACTTTGCCAACTACATGCGTGTGTAAAGCATTCAACAAAAGTCAACATTTTCAGTTTCTGCTTCTCCGTACACTTCCCAGCCTGCGCGATGACAAACATTACACCGATGAAAGGAAATGTTGTTCAAAACGCGATATGGCACTTGCGAGTTTCTAAGGTGCTCACGAAACACGTTCATTCGCTCCTGTGCTGTACATGAGTTAAGAAAGCCAAAAAACTTAAAGTGAGTGAAGGAAAACCTTTTCACTGTCAGTACACTCCAACAACTGCAAAAGTGTGTACGGATGCAAGATCCAAGTTTCCAAGCTTGTTGGGACTAAGAAAACTTAGTTTTGTCTTTGGCTCAGAAACACTGTCATGTAATAATGATTTTCAGTTCTTGGACTGGCAACACTTCAGTTTTCCTTCTTGGTCTGTGGCAGTGTAGGGTTCATGTTTCCCTTCATTGTGAGAGCAGTACAGCTCTCTGCAATGAAAGGAACTCTCGCAGTGACTGAATGTTCACTCTAACAGTATGGGCATGATCGCACCTCGCAAAGACTTTGCCAACTACATGCGTGTGTAAAGCATTCAACAAAAGTCAACATTTTCAGTTTCTGCTTCTCCGTACACTTCCCAGCCTGCGCGATGACAAACATTACACCGATGAAAGGAAATGTTGTTCAAAACGCGATATGGCACTTGCGAGTTTCTAAGGTGCTCACGAAACACGTTCATTCGCTCCTGTGCTGTACATGAGTTAAGAAAGCCAAAAAACTTAAAGTGAGTGAAGGAAAACCTTTTCACTGTCAGTACACTCCAACAACTGCAAAAGTGTGTACGGATGCAAGATCCAAGTTTCCAAGCTTGTTGGGACTAAGAAAACTTAGTTTTGTCTTTGGCTCAGAAACACTGTCATGTAATAATGATTTTCAGTTCTTGGACTGGCAACACTTCAGTTTTCCTTCTTGGTCTGTGGCAGTGTAGGGTTCATGTTTCCCTTCATTGTGAGAGCAGTACAGCTCTCTGCAATGAAAGGAACTCTCGCAGTGACTGAATGTTCACTCTAACAGTATGGGCATGATCGCACCTCGCAAAGACTTTGCCAACTACATGCGTGTGTAAAGCATTCAACAAAAGTCAACATTTTCAGTTTCTGCTTCTCCGTACACTTCCCAGCCTGCGCGATGACAAACATTACACCGATGAAAGGAAATGTTGTTCAAAACGCGATATGGCACTTGCGAGTTTCTAAGGTGCTCACGAAACACGTTCATTCGCTCCTGTGCTGTACATGAGTTAAGAAAGCCAAAAAACTTAAAGTGAGTGAAGGAAAACCTTTTCACTGTCAGTACACTCCAACAACTGCAAAAGTGTGTACGGATGCAAGATCCAAGTTTCCAAGCTTGTTGGGACTAAGAAAACTTAGTTTTGTCTTTGGCTCAGAAACACTGTCATGTAATAATGATTTTCAGTTCTTGGACTGGCAACACTTCAGTTTTCCTTCTTGGTCTGTGGCAGTGTAGGGTTCATGTTTCCCTTCATTGTGAGAGCAGTACAGCTCTCTGCAATGAAAGGAACTCTCGCAGTGACTGAATGTTCACTCTAACAGTATGGGCATGATCGCACCTCGCAAAGACTTTGCCAACTACATGCGTGTGTAAAGCATTCAACAAAAGTCAACATTTTCAGTTTCTGCTTCTCCGTACACTTCCCAGCCTGCGCGATGACAAACATTACACCGATGAAAGGAAATGTTGTTCAAAACGCGATATGGCACTTGCGAGTTTCTAAGGTGCTCACGAAACACGTTCATTCGCTCCTGTGCTGTACATGAGTTAAGAAAGCCAAAAAACTTAAAGTGAGTGAAGGAAAACCTTTTCACTGTCAGTACACTCCAACAACTGCAAAAGTGTGTACGGATGCAAGATCCAAGTTTCCAAGCTTGTTGGGACTAAGAAAACTTAGTTTTGTCTTTGGCTCAGAAACACTGTCATGTAATAATGATTTTCAGTTCTTGGACTGGCAACACTTCAGTTTTCCTTCTTGGTCTGTGGCAGTGTAGGGTTCATGTTTCCCTTCATTGTGAGAGCAGTACAGCTCTCTGCAATGAAAGGAACTCTCGCAGTGACTGAATGTTCACTCTAACAGTATGGGCATGATCGCACCTCGCAAAGACTTTGCCAACTACATGCGTGTGTAAAGCATTCAACAAAAGTCAACATTTTCAGTTTCTGCTTCTCCGTACACTTCCCAGCCTGCGCGATGACAAACATTACACCGATGAAAGGAAATGTTGTTCAAAACGCGATATGGCACTTGCGAGTTTCTAAGGTGCTCACGAAACACGTTCATTCGCTCCTGTGCTGTACATGAGTTAAGAAAGCCAAAAAACTTAAAGTGAGTGAAGGAAAACCTTTTCACTGTCAGTACACTCCAACAACTGCAAAAGTGTGTACGGATGCAAGATCCAAGTTTCCAAGCTTGTTGGGACTAAGAAAACTTAGTTTTGTCTTTGGCTCAGAAACACTGTCATGTAATAATGATTTTCAGTTCTTGGACTGGCAACACTTCAGTTTTCCTTCTTGGTCTGTGGCAGTGTAGGGTTCATGTTTCCCTTCATTGTGAGAGCAGTACAGCTCTCTGCAATGAAAGGAACTCTCGCAGTGACTGAATGTTCACTCTAACAGTATGGGCATGATCGCACCTCGCAAAGACTTTGCCAACTACATGCGTGTGTAAAGCATTCAACAAAAGTCAACATTTTCAGTTTCTGCTTCTCCGTACACTTCCCAGCCTGCGCGATGACAAACATTACACCGATGAAAGGAAATGTTGTTCAAAACGCGATATGGCACTTGCGAGTTTCTAAGGTGCTCACGAAACACGTTCATTCGCTCCTGTGCTGTACATGAGTTAAGAAAGCCAAAAAACTTAAAGTGAGTGAAGGAAAACCTTTTCACTGTCAGTACACTCCAACAACTGCAAAAGTGTGTACGGATGCAAGATCCAAGTTTCCAAGCTTGTTGGGACTAAGAAAACTTAGTTTTGTCTTTGGCTCAGAAACACTGTCATGTAATAATGATTTTCAGTTCTTGGACTGGCAACACTTCAGTTTTCCTTCTTGGTCTGTGGCAGTGTAGGGTTCATGTTTCCCTTCATTGTGAGAGCAGTACAGCTCTCTGCAATGAAAGGAACTCTCGCAGTGACTGAATGTTCACTCTAACAGTATGGGCATGATCGCACCTCGCAAAGACTTTGCCAACTACATGCGTGTGTAAAGCATTCAACAAAAGTCAACATTTTCAGTTTCTGCTTCTCCGTACACTTCCCAGCCTGCGCGATGACAAACATTACACCGATGAAAGGAAATGTTGTTCAAAACGCGATATGGCACTTGCGAGTTTCTAAGGTGCTCACGAAACACGTTCATTCGCTCCTGTGCTGTACATGAGTTAAGAAAGCCAAAAAACTTAAAGTGAGTGAAGGAAAACCTTTTCACTGTCAGTACACTCCAACAACTGCAAAAGTGTGTACGGATGCAAGATCCAAGTTTCCAAGCTTGTTGGGACTAAGAAAACTTAGTTTTGTCTTTGGCTCAGAAACACTGTCATGTAATAATGATTTTCAGTTCTTGGACTGGCAACACTTCAGTTTTCCTTCTTGGTCTGTGGCAGTGTAGGGTTCATGTTTCCCTTCATTGTGAGAGCAGTACAGCTCTCTGCAATGAAAGGAACTCTCGCAGTGACTGAATGTTCACTCTAACAGTATGGGCATGATCGCACCTCGCAAAGACTTTGCCAACTACATGCGTGTGTAAAGCATTCAACAAAAGTCAACATTTTCAGTTTCTGCTTCTCCGTACACTTCCCAGCCTGCGCGATGACAAACATTACACCGATGAAAGGAAATGTTGTTCAAAACGCGATATGGCACTTGCGAGTTTCTAAGGTGCTCACGAAACACGTTCATTCGCTCCTGTGCTGTACATGAGTTAAGAAAGCCAAAAAACTTAAAGTGAGTGAAGGAAAACCTTTTCACTGTCAGTACACTCCAACAACTGCAAAAGTGTGTACGGATGCAAGATCCAAGTTTCCAAGCTTGTTGGGACTAAGAAAACTTAGTTTTGTCTTTGGCTCAGAAACACTGTCATGTAATAATGATTTTCAGTTCTTGGACTGGCAACACTTCAGTTTTCCTTCTTGGTCTGTGGCAGTGTAGGGTTCATGTTTCCCTTCATTGTGAGAGCAGTACAGCTCTCTGCAATGAAAGGAACTCTCGCAGTGACTGAATGTTCACTCTAACAGTATGGGCATGATCGCACCTCGCAAAGACTTTGCCAACTACATGCGTGTGTAAAGCATTCAACAAAAGTCAACATTTTCAGTTTCTGCTTCTCCGTACACTTCCCAGCCTGCGCGATGACAAACATTACACCGATGAAAGGAAATGTTGTTCAAAACGCGATATGGCACTTGCGAGTTTCTAAGGTGCTCACGAAACACGTTCATTCGCTCCTGTGCTGTACATGAGTTAAGAAAGCCAAAAAACTTAAAGTGAGTGAAGGAAAACCTTTTCACTGTCAGTACACTCCAACAACTGCAAAAGTGTGTACGGATGCAAGATCCAAGTTTCCAAGCTTGTTGGGACTAAGAAAACTTAGTTTTGTCTTTGGCTCAGAAACACTGTCATGTAATAATGATTTTCAGTTCTTGGACTGGCAACACTTCAGTTTTCCTTCTTGGTCTGTGGCAGTGTAGGGTTCATGTTTCCCTTCATTGTGAGAGCAGTACAGCTCTCTGCAATGAAAGGAACTCTCGCAGTGACTGAATGTTCACTCTAACAGTATGGGCATGATCGCACCTCGCAAAGACTTTGCCAACTACATGCGTGTGTAAAGCATTCAACAAAAGTCAACATTTTCAGTTTCTGCTTCTCCGTACACTTCCCAGCCTGCGCGATGACAAACATTACACCGATGAAAGGAAATGTTGTTCAAAACGCGATATGGCACTTGCGAGTTTCTAAGGTGCTCACGAAACACGTTCATTCGCTCCTGTGCTGTACATGAGTTAAGAAAGCCAAAAAACTTAAAGTGAGTGAAGGAAAACCTTTTCACTGTCAGTACACTCCAACAACTGCAAAAGTGTGTACGGATGCAAGATCCAAGTTTCCAAGCTTGTTGGGACTAAGAAAACTTAGTTTTGTCTTTGGCTCAGAAACACTGTCATGTAATAATGATTTTCAGTTCTTGGACTGGCAACACTTCAGTTTTCCTTCTTGGTCTGTGGCAGTGTAGGGTTCATGTTTCCCTTCATTGTGAGAGCAGTACAGCTCTCTGCAATGAAAGGAACTCTCGCAGTGACTGAATGTTCACTCTAACAGTATGGGCATGATCGCACCTCGCAAAGACTTTGCCAACTACATGCGTGTGTAAAGCATTCAACAAAAGTCAACATTTTCAGTTTCTGCTTCTCCGTACACTTCCCAGCCTGCGCGATGACAAACATTACACCGATGAAAGGAAATGTTGTTCAAAACGCGATATGGCACTTGCGAGTTTCTAAGGTGCTCACGAAACACGTTCATTCGCTCCTGTGCTGTACATGAGTTAAGAAAGCCAAAAAACTTAAAGTGAGTGAAGGAAAACCTTTTCACTGTCAGTACACTCCAACAACTGCAAAAGTGTGTACGGATGCAAGATCCAAGTTTCCAAGCTTGTTGGGACTAAGAAAACTTAGTTTTGTCTTTGGCTCAGAAACACTGTCATGTAATAATGATTTTCAGTTCTTGGACTGGCAACACTTCAGTTTTCCTTCTTGGTCTGTGGCAGTGTAGGGTTCATGTTTCCCTTCATTGTGAGAGCAGTACAGCTCTCTGCAATGAAAGGAACTCTCGCAGTGACTGAATGTTCACTCTAACAGTATGGGCATGATCGCACCTCGCAAAGACTTTGCCAACTACATGCGTGTGTAAAGCATTCAACAAAAGTCAACATTTTCAGTTTCTGCTTCTCCGTACACTTCCCAGCCTGCGCGATGACAAACATTACACCGATGAAAGGAAATGTTGTTCAAAACGCGATATGGCACTTGCGAGTTTCTAAGGTGCTCACGAAACACGTTCATTCGCTCCTGTGCTGTACATGAGTTAAGAAAGCCAAAAAACTTAAAGTGAGTGAAGGAAAACCTTTTCACTGTCAGTACACTCCAACAACTGCAAAAGTGTGTACGGATGCAAGATCCAAGTTTCCAAGCTTGTTGGGACTAAGAAAACTTAGTTTTGTCTTTGGCTCAGAAACACTGTCATGTAATAATGATTTTCAGTTCTTGGACTGGCAACACTTCAGTTTTCCTTCTTGGTCTGTGGCAGTGTAGGGTTCATGTTTCCCTTCATTGTGAGAGCAGTACAGCTCTCTGCAATGAAAGGAACTCTCGCAGTGACTGAATGTTCACTCTAACAGTATGGGCATGATCGCACCTCGCAAAGACTTTGCCAACTACATGCGTGTGTAAAGCATTCAACAAAAGTCAACATTTTCAGTTTCTGCTTCTCCGTACACTTCCCAGCCTGCGCGATGACAAACATTACACCGATGAAAGGAAATGTTGTTCAAAACGCGATATGGCACTTGCGAGTTTCTAAGGTGCTCACGAAACACGTTCATTCGCTCCTGTGCTGTACATGAGTTAAGAAAGCCAAAAAACTTAAAGTGAGTGAAGGAAAACCTTTTCACTGTCAGTACACTCCAACAACTGCAAAAGTGTGTACGGATGCAAGATCCAAGTTTCCAAGCTTGTTGGGACTAAGAAAACTTAGTTTTGTCTTTGGCTCAGAAACACTGTCATGTAATAATGATTTTCAGTTCTTGGACTGGCAACACTTCAGTTTTCCTTCTTGGTCTGTGGCAGTGTAGGGTTCATGTTTCCCTTCATTGTGAGAGCAGTACAGCTCTCTGCAATGAAAGGAACTCTCGCAGTGACTGAATGTTCACTCTAACAGTATGGGCATGATCGCACCTCGCAAAGACTTTGCCAACTACATGCGTGTGTAAAGCATTCAACAAAAGTCAACATTTTCAGTTTCTGCTTCTCCGTACACTTCCCAGCCTGCGCGATGACAAACATTACACCGATGAAAGGAAATGTTGTTCAAAACGCGATATGGCACTTGCGAGTTTCTAAGGTGCTCACGAAACACGTTCATTCGCTCCTGTGCTGTACATGAGTTAAGAAAGCCAAAAAACTTAAAGTGAGTGAAGGAAAACCTTTTCACTGTCAGTACACTCCAACAACTGCAAAAGTGTGTACGGATGCAAGATCCAAGTTTCCAAGCTTGTTGGGACTAAGAAAACTTAGTTTTGTCTTTGGCTCAGAAACACTGTCATGTAATAATGATTTTCAGTTCTTGGACTGGCAACACTTCAGTTTTCCTTCTTGGTCTGTGGCAGTGTAGGGTTCATGTTTCCCTTCATTGTGAGAGCAGTACAGCTCTCTGCAATGAAAGGAACTCTCGCAGTGACTGAATGTTCACTCTAACAGTATGGGCATGATCGCACCTCGCAAAGACTTTGCCAACTACATGCGTGTGTAAAGCATTCAACAAAAGTCAACATTTTCAGTTTCTGCTTCTCCGTACACTTCCCAGCCTGCGCGATGACAAACATTACACCGATGAAAGGAAATGTTGTTCAAAACGCGATATGGCACTTGCGAGTTTCTAAGGTGCTCACGAAACACGTTCATTCGCTCCTGTGCTGTACATGAGTTAAGAAAGCCAAAAAACTTAAAGTGAGTGAAGGAAAACCTTTTCACTGTCAGTACACTCCAACAACTGCAAAAGTGTGTACGGATGCAAGATCCAAGTTTCCAAGCTTGTTGGGACTAAGAAAACTTAGTTTTGTCTTTGGCTCAGAAACACTGTCATGTAATAATGATTTTCAGTTCTTGGACTGGCAACACTTCAGTTTTCCTTCTTGGTCTGTGGCAGTGTAGGGTTCATGTTTCCCTTCATTGTGAGAGCAGTACAGCTCTCTGCAATGAAAGGAACTCTCGCAGTGACTGAATGTTCACTCTAACAGTATGGGCATGATCGCACCTCGCAAAGACTTTGCCAACTACATGCGTGTGTAAAGCATTCAACAAAAGTCAACATTTTCAGTTTCTGCTTCTCCGTACACTTCCCAGCCTGCGCGATGACAAACATTACACCGATGAAAGGAAATGTTGTTCAAAACGCGATATGGCACTTGCGAGTTTCTAAGGTGCTCACGAAACACGTTCATTCGCTCCTGTGCTGTACATGAGTTAAGAAAGCCAAAAAACTTAAAGTGAGTGAAGGAAAACCTTTTCACTGTCAGTACACTCCAACAACTGCAAAAGTGTGTACGGATGCAAGATCCAAGTTTCCAAGCTTGTTGGGACTAAGAAAACTTAGTTTTGTCTTTGGCTCAGAAACACTGTCATGTAATAATGATTTTCAGTTCTTGGACTGGCAACACTTCAGTTTTCCTTCTTGGTCTGTGGCAGTGTAGGGTTCATGTTTCCCTTCATTGTGAGAGCAGTACAGCTCTCTGCAATGAAAGGAACTCTCGCAGTGACTGAATGTTCACTCTAACAGTATGGGCATGATCGCACCTCGCAAAGACTTTGCCAACTACATGCGTGTGTAAAGCATTCAACAAAAGTCAACATTTTCAGTTTCTGCTTCTCCGTACACTTCCCAGCCTGCGCGATGACAAACATTACACCGATGAAAGGAAATGTTGTTCAAAACGCGATATGGCACTTGCGAGTTTCTAAGGTGCTCACGAAACACGTTCATTCGCTCCTGTGCTGTACATGAGTTAAGAAAGCCAAAAAACTTAAAGTGAGTGAAGGAAAACCTTTTCACTGTCAGTACACTCCAACAACTGCAAAAGTGTGTACGGATGCAAGATCCAAGTTTCCAAGCTTGTTGGGACTAAGAAAACTTAGTTTTGTCTTTGGCTCAGAAACACTGTCATGTAATAATGATTTTCAGTTCTTGGACTGGCAACACTTCAGTTTTCCTTCTTGGTCTGTGGCAGTGTAGGGTTCATGTTTCCCTTCATTGTGAGAGCAGTACAGCTCTCTGCAATGAAAGGAACTCTCGCAGTGACTGAATGTTCACTCTAACAGTATGGGCATGATCGCACCTCGCAAAGACTTTGCCAACTACATGCGTGTGTAAAGCATTCAACAAAAGTCAACATTTTCAGTTTCTGCTTCTCCGTACACTTCCCAGCCTGCGCGATGACAAACATTACACCGATGAAAGGAAATGTTGTTCAAAACGCGATATGGCACTTGCGAGTTTCTAAGGTGCTCACGAAACACGTTCATTCGCTCCTGTGCTGTACATGAGTTAAGAAAGCCAAAAAACTTAAAGTGAGTGAAGGAAAACCTTTTCACTGTCAGTACACTCCAACAACTGCAAAAGTGTGTACGGATGCAAGATCCAAGTTTCCAAGCTTGTTGGGACTAAGAAAACTTAGTTTTGTCTTTGGCTCAGAAACACTGTCATGTAATAATGATTTTCAGTTCTTGGACTGGCAACACTTCAGTTTTCCTTCTTGGTCTGTGGCAGTGTAGGGTTCATGTTTCCCTTCATTGTGAGAGCAGTACAGCTCTCTGCAATGAAAGGAACTCTCGCAGTGACTGAATGTTCACTCTAACAGTATGGGCATGATCGCACCTCGCAAAGACTTTGCCAACTACATGCGTGTGTAAAGCATTCAACAAAAGTCAACATTTTCAGTTTCTGCTTCTCCGTACACTTCCCAGCCTGCGCGATGACAAACATTACACCGATGAAAGGAAATGTTGTTCAAAACGCGATATGGCACTTGCGAGTTTCTAAGGTGCTCACGAAACACGTTCATTCGCTCCTGTGCTGTACATGAGTTAAGAAAGCCAAAAAACTTAAAGTGAGTGAAGGAAAACCTTTTCACTGTCAGTACACTCCAACAACTGCAAAAGTGTGTACGGATGCAAGATCCAAGTTTCCAAGCTTGTTGGGACTAAGAAAACTTAGTTTTGTCTTTGGCTCAGAAACACTGTCATGTAATAATGATTTTCAGTTCTTGGACTGGCAACACTTCAGTTTTCCTTCTTGGTCTGTGGCAGTGTAGGGTTCATGTTTCCCTTCATTGTTCATCGCTTCCAACGGCCAACTCAAGAATAGTATCAAATTACATTAGTAAGATTACTAATTACACACTTAATGTACTGAATTCTCATACAACAATACAAATGAACAGGAACAGTGTCATTACAATATCAAAATATCCAAATATATTATTATCTTTACCTATATTATTATAATGTAATATTTACAATAATTACTACTGTTCAATTGCACTCACATCACGGTAACAAGTACATCTGACAGAACTGATCCACTCTACATTTCACTTCCTTATTTACATTCTACGTCACTGGAGGATCTTACCCTAGTGTTACCCTAGTGATGTAAACACTGAATTGTTTACCCTGTCACTCATTCGGTAGGATTACAGCTCAAACAGCTATGTATGTTCTCAGTACTCCTTTAAGCGTAATAAGTGTATAAAGTAGATATCCATACATTTAACAGATTACCAATGTAGTCAAAATTATTTTACATTTACCTTAGGTAATTATCTTTAAACAATTACAACGGTAACAGCATTCACTCGCTAGCGAACAAGCTAACGGCTTTAAGCTGCCGCTAAAATGCTAGCTACTTAAGCAATCTATTTGTAAACTAGAGAAAGACAATTATAAAACATGTCAACTTTTTAGTTAGGATAATAGACCCTGTTACAGCACTTGGGAATAATATTTGGGATTTGACCTCGCTCACCTGAAATAAGAAAGAACGTTTTATTGGTGAGCTGGGCTGATATTTCAGCGGTCTCCTTTGCGGTCTCGCTTCCAACGGCGAACTGAAGAACCCAGCTCGAGCTACCCAACTGGACCTGCCGCCAATCCACAGCGCGTGGATGGGAAGCAGACACAATGATGGCTGAGACACAACAGACAACTATCATGTACCTACAAAGTGGAGTAACTGTGAATGCACCTCATAAACACAGATATTCACACTAATGCACAAAATTAACACACACACGCACCTTACACTTCCACCAGCCAAAACGGAGACCTGAAGTGTTGCAAATCCCAGAATGAAATATCTTCAATAGTGTCTGTGAGAAAAACACAGAACTAAGTTTCCTGAGGTCCTACAAGCTTGGAGACTGTAATCTTGTATCTGCATACACATTTGGAGTAGTTGGCATGCACTGACAGAACGTAATCCTTCTCTTACTTTCAGGTTTTTGGCTTTGTTAACGCTTGCACAGCACAGGACCGAGTGGAATTTACGCCCCTGTCACGGGCAAAAAGTTCTGGGCTGATGCAACAATCGAGCTCTGAACAGCTGATAGCGTCTGCTGCTATAGGGACACAGGGATGACCTAACGGTTGGACGTTTGGAGATTTCATTAATTGTATTTGTATAAACATTGGTTTAGAGTGCCAGGGGTCAGCAACCCGAGGCTCCAGAGCCGCATGCGGCTGTTTGGCCCCCCTGCTGTGGCTCCCACCAGCTTGGGAAAAAAAAGAAGTAAAATAGAATTTTTAAAAATTAAATCAGCCATTTTATATGTATTTACTCTATACTCTGAATGATTAAATTGAGCATTAATAGAACCTAAATTTTATTTAGCAAATATGAATATGTCCACTAAACTATGCGTCACACCCTGCATCCACCGCCAAAATCTCTCATCCTCCCGCGCGCTCTTCCTGCAGGTGGCTTACCTTCAATTCTAGACCACCGGTAAGCTAACTATGGATCAACGCCCCCCCCCCCCCCAAAAGAAAAAAGTCTTGGAGGAAAATTGTGTGTTTGTGAATATTTGCTGCGAGCAATTGCCACAATGCAAACTGCACTTGGAGAAAGATTCGGTGAATTCATTAAGGAAACACACTAATCTTCCCCGTGACGCTGCTGGACATCGACCCATCACAACTGAACATGTTCAAACTGTTCGTAAACAATTTTTTTTATATAGCCTATAACCGTCTTGTTTTGCCAATCATTTTCTTCCTTATAACCTCCCCCCCTTTCTCCTGTTTTTCGGCAGGAGAATTGGCTCTTCTGATGTGGAAGGTTGCTGATCCCCGGTTTAGACTGTTCTCTGAACAAATTTGTTTTTGTATGGAGTACAACTGGTCAAGTTCACTAGCTAAGTAGTTAGCTGTATCTACTGATGTGAATATGATTAGCTAACTTACTAAGAGATGAAGATAAATGCTGAGTGATCACAGACATGAATATTGATTGATGATGAAATACTGTCAATAATCGCTATTTTCTTCTTTCTCTACCATAGGAAATACGAGAAAGGGAGAGATGGAAAGAAATTCACTCTTCAAGGTAACGATATCCTACAAAAAAATCAGATCATCACTACAGCCTCACCTAACCGTCATATAGGAGCATAGCTGCGGAAATAACTGTGGTGTAAATGTAAAAGTTTCCCAGTATCGACTAATAAAATGCTGTCGCAGCAACCAGGTCGTGTAACTCTGGAAGTTTGCTGAAAACGTAAAAAAAATAAATGAATTTGAATCCCTGATTAATGCTAACTATAACTGTCGCCTATTTTTAAATACTAACATATTTTGCAATCAATAACCAATACCAACTACACTATGAGACGGATCGAATCAATTGCTACGATCCCACAAATTAATTAAGCCTACACACATGAAGACTAAGGGTAACTCAGACTTGAAAAGCATATTTGCGCTCCTACAAACAAAAATATTGAAAAAAAAAGTCAGATGAAATGGCAAAGGTAAATACTGTGGATATATTTAAGAGGAACTTAAATCGAAAAGTGCTTGCGAATAACGATCAAGAGCAGGTGACTGATGATGGATGTAACCACGTGTTTAATTGCACAGGTTACCTGCACAATTTCAGCTTGGCTTTACAGATGCTCCGATGCAATTGTTAACACCAATGCCAACTGAATTCGCATTTACCAACAGCGCAAATGTGGATACATTTCCGTGTATGATACAAAAGAACCTAGCTAGCTTGCAGTTGGGTTTGATGAAAAGTGGCTTGCTTGCCTACCATATAGCTAGCTTTTATGTGTATGATGAAAAACCGCTCTACTTATCTGCGGCACTTGGCCACTTTTTCATTCATTGTGTTTCCATGGCAGGTGGTGTTTGAATGGCAAGGATGTTCAAATTCTATAGAAACTGCATGGATATCCACGCATTGCTTCTCTACACTTTGTTACCATCAAGTAATATTTAATGACATTAAAGGAATACACATTAACACCCTTGGTTGTAGTGTTGTGTGCATTACATTTGTACAGCTGTCCTCCTGAAAATTGAATCCTCAACAAAATGTTTTCATCTTCAACCAACTAACTAACATTGTATGATTGTACTTATGATATTCACCTTTTTCTGTACCTATGGGAATACTTTGCGGTGGCTGTTTAATACATAGTATTTTCCATTTGCTTTGTAACAGTAAATTTTGGTTTGTAGCCACATACTGCGGATAGGACTCAATTTTTATATATCATGATGTATTGCATAGTCAGGAGGACAAGTACTTCAAGGTATTTCTCAATGTTGCCGAAAATATTACTCTTAAGATGGAAAAGTAGCATAGCTACTCATGTATGACACTCTTTCTTATTAGCAGAAATGACTGGCATGATGCTCAATTAAAATCTTAATTTTCTTTTTTACATTCCTCTGCAACAATTATTTAATCTTAACATTTGATCTTAATCTCAACAAAGCTTTCCTACTGGGGTGGCCAGGTTAGACCTGGTGAATTTTTTGGTGAGGTAAAAAATAAATAGCCTACTTCATATGCAGAAAATTACTTTGCGTAGCTATGCTTACATGTGCATATGGCTTGAGTGGAATCCCCCCCACACCTCATTTGATCAAATTACATTTACTGGCCAATCACAGGCCGAGAGAGGAACAATTGGCACTGTTATAAATAGAAATAAATAAATGCAGCCTACACTGACAAGTGAGCGAAATCACTATGGGTCAAATGACAAAATAGCATGAAGGTGAACTTTGTCTAATGTACCTAGCTTGTTACACTATACACAGGGCATCTTATGTTGAAAAAAAAAAATTGGAACCATCTAGGACATTATTCCCATTGATTTGCAATTGCATATTGTGACAGCTTCCACCACAACCTAACAGGCTACAATTAAAAAAGCACAGACAAGATTTAAGAGGGAAGTGTTTCATTTTTATTGTAAAGGCCTGCTTTAGTGGAAAGCCCTCTCACCAATGTCGAGGTACAGGCCTGAGAGAGGGTTTTTTGTTTTTGTTTTATTCTTTATCAAAGTCCTCATCATTGTTGAGGGTGAAGTAGATAATGTAGAGCCAATTTCATCACTTGGGCCTTGGTTTATCGTCTCATCCGAAAGACGGTACTCTTAACAGGACTGCATTGCAAACTCTGTCCTGGGATATTGGGATTTATAGACCACTAGTCATTCCAATATCACTTTCAGTTTTCTGCTTGTCCTTAATTTAAAAATTAAACAATTAAGAATTGTCTGCCTGGAACATGGCAATGGGAACAATGCAAAACATTGAATAGAGAATAAAGACGGAATGAATAGAAGGACTACAGGAAACTATGATATTTAACAAAAAAAAAAAAAAAAGACAACTTGAATAAATGTCAGAACGGAACAAAGTCGTTGGAACTATTTATTGAAAGACAGTACCTTTACATTTAAAATTCAAACATCAGTACTACCTATTTAAAATGAAAAACCTACAACATGTTTATCCCAAAACAATCACAGTGAAGGATGTCCAAACAAATTCCTGCGTGTTGTCCAAGTCTGTAAGACAGAACTCATGGAAGACCTTACCAAATCTTCCACAATGAACAATTGGGTCTTCATCTTGCTGTACAGTCCGTCTGCAGTGACAGTGGACATCCACTTCCATGGTGCGGGCTGGCAGTGCAGGTGGAAACCTCACAGAACTGGGGAACGGTGTTAGGTCTCATGTCTGAAAACAAGAAAAGAGGTGTTTCAGCATGTGTGCTTGATTGTATTCCACATTGCATGGATCCTCACCTCTGCAGAGATGGCGATGGCAAACAGCCCACAATCTGAGCTGCCTTCCTCAGGCAAGGGACGTGGTGGCGTAAAGGCCACCTACGTGGGGGTACTTAGCCTTTAGGAGGGCCTGGGCGTGATCAATGGCACAGTCGTCCAACCAGGTATCTGGCTGCAGAACCATGGCCCTGACATCCGCCATCCTGCTGGTCAGTGAAGCTGGCAAGGGCTGCCCTGGCTGAACACCAGTGATGACAACATCACTGTCCTGAAAGTCCAAGCAAAACGCTACTTAACAAATATATATGCAGACATCAGTATATAAATAATCCCTAAAAACGTTTTTCCTTTACCTCTAGTGTGTCCTCAGCTGTCTCACAGCCAGGCTCTGGCTGCGAAGACACAGGGCTGAGAGGTACAGTGCATGTCACCTGAGAAAAAAAAGGATAGAATCCATAGAAATCATAAAGTAATAATGGTGGTGATCGTAATGCAGTGGAGTAATTTGGTATAAGAATGCAATACTTGAAGTGTGTCCTCCATTTCTCTGGCCCTGTCAACTGGTGTCAATCTAACAGCTTCCTCGGAGGGGCAGCCACTCTGGGACCCTGTATGATACAAAGGGACCAATAACAACCGATCAAAACATGAACAATCTTAGACATGATTACCAAAATAATATTTTTAACTTACTGATCCACAACGGCTTCACATAGGGTTTCTTCGTTTTCAGGGGACGCCCATCCATGGTCTCCAACTGGACAAGGTTGTCCTCCACCTCGATGACTCATACATATTTGATTACTCGAAAACAATTGTCAAAGTATGTATACATATATGTATACATATCACCCAGAAGATATCCAGAGTATTAGATACAACTGTGGTATCATTTACCGGTACTTGGTCGTCCAGTCAGGATCCATCATCATCCCAGGCCTACCACGCTTCCACTCGTTCCTCTTCTGCACCTCCATGCCTGGGGAGATCAGGAAGTGCCTTTGTCCCCTTCCTGGTCTTCCTCCTGTAGCGCTCCTTCTGCTTCTCCTGAGCCTTTTCGATGTTATCTCGGACCTGGGAACATTTAATAACATAACGTGCATGTGAGGAGAGCTCCTATGATCTAAAACAAGCTTACTGTCCTGTGTTTTTTAGTTTACCTTGTCAAAGACCTCCTCGTCCATCGCGGCTCATTGCTGCATGTAGGCCTCCACATCCTCCTCTGTCGTTGGCATGACTGGAGCCTCATCAGACATGTCTCCTGAGATCTAATACAGACCCAAAATCATTGAGGAAAACTGACAGTTAACACAAAATACAATCTTTGTCAAGCATAATCAATTAACATAGTAGAGCTTTTCTAAAGTGTGAACCTAGAGAAAATTAGCTATACATTCAGAACCAAAAGATTTTAACTGTTCACCTCAGTGAACAGCCTTGGCTCCCGGCCATACATCAGGCGGAACGGCGAGAACCTAGAAGAAGATTAAACAGAGGAGTTATGAGAGAACAAAATCTCTTTCAAATTATCCTCCCACCTGTCTTGATGCCCATCAAGACAGGTGGGAGGATGGACCTCTTCAGGGTTTGGTTTGTACGTTCGTCCAATCCTGTTTAAATAAAGTGAGTAAATTTATTCCTTGAGTTAACAGTAGGTCATTCAATTAATTTAGTCTAGGCCATTCAGTTATCAATAATTAAAAACAAACAATAAAGCATGATTGGCTTACAAACCATTTGTCTGTGGGTGGTAAGCTGAGGTCATGCGATGCTTGACCCCGCACCACTGAAACAGGTCATCATTAACCTTGATCAAGAAAACAAGTGAACAGTTACACGTTGGCATTTACAGTCAAAAGGCATCATATCGTAGTTCAATCACATAGATGCCTGGTACCTTGTTCCAGAACTCTAGGCCTTGGTCAGTCAAGATGACCTCTGGGGCACCGTGGGTAAGGAAAATGTCCATCATCGCCTAGTTAGTATAAACACAGTTAATGAGGAGTATGAATAACAGATATACTAGAAAACATACACACCTGTGAGGTCTCCACTGCCGTTTTCTCCCTGATGGGTCTGGCTTCACTTCGTGAAGAAGTCCGTGGCCGTCAGACAGTATCGCTTCCCGTTCTTCGATGTCTTGAATGGCCCGATGAGGTCAACACCTCAGTTTATAAAGACAGAGGAAACTCATTAATCAATAGTTCCACATTTGATTGAAATGCTATCTTCTTAATGGTGAATAGTCGTACCAATCATGTGTCACGGTGCCACTGGTTTGATTGGCTTCATCTCTGGTGCCTCCGTCTTAACCTGATCAAACTTTTGGCACAGGACACAGGTGCTGATCTATAAGTGAAGGTGAAGTAAAGCAGAAAAAGGTGTATTTAATGTCAGAAAGGTTTTGACAGGGGTCGTAATTACACTGTACAGTTTCTATTGTACATGCATAAAAATACTTAAAGTTGCACCAAAAATGATAATGCGGTACCATACTAGATATGATTAGGCTGTACCACAGCTATAATTGTAATACATTATACATTTAATACATTTCGTATACAAGATCATTATGATACATTTTAAGGCATTTAATGTCACAACAATTAAAACTATACAGTGCAGAGAAAGGGCCTAATATGGATCAACTTACCCATTTCTCCACATCCTGTCTGACGCTATGCCAGTAGAAGCACTGCTTCTCCACCATTCGGTTTCCGTCCAAAGTGGCCTGCGTGGACCACTGTGAGGGTGGCCACCTTCTCCTCCTCAGAGAATACAACCCTCCTCAGTGACGAGCCATCCGTCCCCATGTAGTACAAGGTGTCAGCCTACAAGAAAGGAAGATAGGGATATATCTACATATTAAACATCAAAAAGATCATTTGAACAACAGTAAAGAAATATGACATTTGTAGATTAAAATATGAAATGCGTTGTCAGTAGCATTTCTGAGCGTTAGTTAAACTGATGTCTTCCTTCATCTGAGTAATTTCTACGAAATAGCGCTTGGCAGCATTAGGTGGCAGTGTCTTTCTCTGAGGTAAATTTTAGGCAGCTATCCAGCTGACTTTGACACTAGCTAGTCATCTGGCTACCATGACTGGATAGCCATCTCTACTTACAAATGGAATTAGTGCGTTCAACACAGCTGACATTACACATAAGTTCCTCAAATCATTTTTATACATTAACTAGAAATTATTTTCCCCTAGGAGGGTGTATCTCTGGGCAGCTTTCCTGATGGCTCTCTTCGTCTCTTCACTGACACCCCTACTGTACTTCTCCATGCTCGAAAGATAAAAGAAAATGTCATCAAACGACACCATGGCCTTTTAATCTAAGAAACAACCTGACTAAAAACGTTATAATTAACAAGGCAATGATGTAGGATAGCAAAAACTGTCTGCCTAGACTACTTTAGTGAAAGCTGTCAGTCAGCTATCTAAGGTAGCTTTCAGTTAAAATGATGTAGATTATTTAATTGAGTTTAAGTGAAATATCTCTTCGTTTAAAAAATATAGAACAAATGTTTAAAAAAGTGTAACGTGACAAAAGTTTTCGTCGTTGTCATATTGCCAGATGCCGGTCCTCAAGCGCAGTCTTCTCCTTCCAAGCTCCTCTGAGGGAAAGTGACAGAAGGGTACAAGGATTCCCTCTTAACAGCAAACGCATAGCAACCAGCATAGCAACAATGTCAAAATTCTACAGTGAACACTGATCAGCTGATTCGGAACCGGACCAATTTGCTCGGAAACAACTTTCTGTCCACACACGATAGGTAGATAGCAGTCTAGCATACGTCATCCGGAACAATTTGCCCGGCATCAACTTTCTGCCCACACACGACCAACTTGGCTTGGTAGCTAGCAATCTAGTGATCGTTCTTAATATGTTATCTTACGTTTGTCTAGCCTGTTTGCCGTGATTTTCTGGTCCTGAAGTACAGTTGCTACACAAGACCATCTTAGCTAGATAGCTAGCAATCTAGCAACTATTCTCAGTAAGTAGTTTTATTACGTTTGTCTAGCTAGTAATGTTAATGAACAGTTTTCTACCTGGTAGCCAATGTTATCTAGTAATGTTAAAATCTACCAGTTTTCAACTTGGTAGCCAACGTTAGCTTGATTACAAGCCTCATTAACTGTTTAATGCAGTTTTATGACTTGCCAGCTTCTCATTTGTTTTTGTCATTTCTATGGCAGACACAATCTGAATTAAGTGAAACTTTTGCCAATCAGAAAATCTCATATACAGCTCATAGACAGGTATAAACCCTACTACAATTATGTTCACATACAAACTCACTAGCTGTCTCTGATATCTATTTGCCATTTACCAAGGAATAACAGGGTGATTAAACAAGTAGTTTGTGAGCGAATTTCACAAAGCCTAACTATAATACGCTACAGTATTGTATTTTATTAACTATAACTGTATTATGCGTATGATATACAACTCCTTGAATATTTAAAAGTATGTTCCTCGTTCTTTGACATCACACCGCTAATTTTCAATGGGGCGACACGAAGATTCTAACATTTGGTAATGGCTTGGGTGGAACGCTGATCAGCTGTTCAGATTTTGATTGTTGCGTCGGCCCAGAACTTTTTGCCCGGCCGGAACTTTTTGCCCGTGAAGCCATGGGTTCCATGGTGTAATGGGTTAGCATGCTTTTTGAATCCAGTGATTCGAGTTGAAATCTCGGTGGGACCTTTGCTCTTCTAGCCAGGATATTGCTCTCTGAGTGCAATGCATAGGAAAGTGTCAGGTAAATTTCCTTGTGACCTGTTGAGGTGAATATTAGAGAGGAATGAACATGCAAACAAGAGCTTTAAATTAACAAAGTTTTAATACAAAAGTTTAATACAAAAGTTTAATACAAATGCGCATTTGGGAATCAGCCTCCTGTGAGATCTGATTCAAAGTACATAAAAAAATCACTCATCTTTTATACTGTTTTCATGAATACATATTCTTCATGGTAGGTGTGGAGATCCCACCTCTAACATTTTATTGGTTAACAGTTACTTCAGTGTCCTTTAGCTACTTCTTTTTAATGAGTCTTCTGTTCTTGCAAAAAGTTATTTTTCCTCACCAGACGATGGCAATCCGCCCAATTTCAGTTACTCCCCAATACAATCTTCTACGATTACAAACAGTTCTTCTTTCTACTCCGAAGGACATCTTATTCTCATGGGAATGCTCAACAACCTAGAGAGTTGTTACCTCTTATCTTACACACACTCACACACACACACTCATGTTTCTCTTTCTTTAGGACTACTGGAAATTTCCACACCACCTGTCTATTACACAGAAATTACATTTCAACTTCGCATTCAATGTCTTTATACATTTTATATACATAACCCCTTGCAACTATAATTTCTCTAACATTCCCCCCTTTTTATCATTTTACAAATGGTAACTTATAATGCTTTCAGAAATTATTTCCCTGGATTTTTTTTTTTACAGCATACAATAATTGATTTCTCCAACATAGCCCTTCCTACTATCATAGTTTTTAAGACTATATCTTCATTTGTTATTTATGCCATAAAAGTTTCTTCTAAGCCTCCATAGTCGTCTTCTTCTTCCCAATTCAGCACTTGATATGCTGGAGATGATTTCACCATTCGGTTGATCATTCCCTGTATAATTGGAATTATACAACAGCCACAAATCATTAATAACAACAACATGAGTCCCACCCACAGGATAAGACTCCATAGTGGACCCCTTCAACCAGGAAACAGGTTCTTAATCCAGGACCAACTATCTACATGTTGTGTTCCCCTCTCTAAGGTAGCACTGACAGCATGCATGTTGCATAATTTTATCAACTTCACGTCCCTCCTTAGTGTTATGGGATATATACGTACAGCATTGGTCCCCTATGAGTGCACAAACCCCACCCTCCTTTGCCATAAGTAATCTAAGACTGCTCTGTTCTGCAGTGTAACCTTGGTGTTAGCCTTTAACTCCTCGGAATGTGCTGCAATCGTTTCCCTGGTTAAATTAGATACACTTGTTCTGTATATAAATATAATTTATCCACTTAGCATGTACATGCATCACACACCATGGGCAGAAAAATTACAATACTCTCTTACCAGTTGTATCCAAGGCTGTTCTGTCGCTAGGTACCCCTTCAGGTTCCCCTAAACTTCCAAACCAGATCTTATCTATCGCTTCAGTTGACGTTCTCTCTCGCCTTTTTCTACTCTGCTTTTCGGATGTCAGGATAATGTTCATGCGTCCAGCATACATCACCGGAGTACAGGTTCCTGACCAGTCGGATGGTAACATCGCATAAATCCTTTCACCTCGACACATCCACCATACATCTGCCAAAGAGTATCTTTGTGTTATTAAAAACTTTATTTACACACAGGACAGCTTTCTCCCTCTCAAACAGTAAGTGCTATCATTAGCGAATGGCAAAGTGGTCACGGACTGACCCGTCTGCACAATTAAGGTTGTCTCTGCATAGCAATGCGGAAATTTACTGACATCTGTAGTTTTTCCTTTTTATGATTATAAGTATAGCAATTGTACTTCTGTCCTGGCACCACAACAGGTGTGGCTGGTGGCTCAGTATTATTTGGCATTAATGGTAAATGCATATGATCACATCTCAGTGTCCCATTCCTATCAGTCATACTCCCGTACGTCATTTGGTATGCTAAACATCTTGCTGGACATCCCAGAACTGTTTCATTACACCTACCAGGTAAATTAATCAGAGTAATATTTGTTTTGTTGTTGTGAAACCATTTATTTGCCTCGGTATTAGTGTAGTTAGCTTCTTGAGTTATAATATTACATAAACAAAACAATTTCCCTTTGTATAGCCTCGTTCATTTACCATTTTATTCACCCATGAATATCATGCTGAATTCTATAGAAATGTATAATTATTTCCATTGTTTTCTTAGGATCCTGCGTATTCTAATGTATTGAAAGTAACATTCCCATGAATATCAAAAGGCTCACTACCGCTACAACAACAGAGAGCAGACACCCCCACCGGGCCTCTAACAGTTCCGCTAGCCATGTCTTCACCGGGGTTGAGACGGCTCAGTTCTATACGCTGAACCCCCTTTGTATCCGGACTCGCTTAGCTGGAACTAACCGGTTTATCTATTAATTTACAGTGTGTTTTGTGCACCCAAGTGGGTTGCTCCTGTACTTTAAAAATCCTTTCACCTCCACACATCCACCATACATCTGATATGGTCCAATCCACCTCTGTTCTGACCACCTTGTCCTCCAGCGCTTTATCAGAACCCAATCCCCGGGCTGGTCCTCTGCCGCTCCTTCCAGAACCGGATCAACTGGAACCACCTGTGCAGAAACTTCTTTCTCAGTGGTTAACAATCTTTTTAAATGATCTGCGAGTGTCATTTCGGCTGCTGTTTGTGTTGTACCAAATTGTGGTAGGAAATATGCTTTTTCCCCTTACTGCCTCAAACGGCGTCACTCCTCTCCCTTTAGTGGCCTTGATTCTCATGCTAGTGAGAGCTATGGGGAGACAATCTACCCACGTTTTCCCTGTTTCCTACATTGCCTTTCTTAACTTAGATTTAAGAGTTCCGTTTGTTCTTTCCACTAGCCCTACTGACTGTGGGTGATAAGCACAATGTTTCTTTATTCAAATACCTAATGTTTGTCCCATTTTCTATAAAACTTTTTTTTATTTATAAAAAAACATTTCTAAATTCTGAACCGTTATCACTATATATTATCTGTTGTGGAATACCCCATCTAGGAATTATTTCAGAGCAGATAATTTTTTCTCTATCTTTGCTTCAACTGAGCTTGTAGGAAATGCTTCTGTCCATTTTGTAAATGGGTCCACCATTACCAAGCAGTACTTTTTCCCTGCACACGGGGTAAGGTGTATGAAATCCATCATCCATGTACAAAATGGCTCGGCCGGATTAAGAATTTTACCTTGTTGAACTTTCAAATTATCCTGCGGATTATTTTTTAAACAGACCAAACACTTTTTCCAAAAAAATTTTTTTTTTTTTACAATTTGTAAAGCCAAATGTAGTATATCGTTGATTAACTAGTCCCACCATCCCCCCTTTTGAGACATGTGTATCACCATGGCTCAAAATTTACTGCCAATAAGAACATGAGTGGGGAAGAACTGGCCACATTCTACCCAACCCACAGCTCCTCAGGCCCCGCAGTTTGTTTTTTTAGGTGGGTTTTTTTTTTTTTTTTTTTTTTTTAATTATACAGTGACAAGGACATGTGGAGGCACAGCAAGCAATATTACAGCGTGATTGCAGTTTGGTATAGATTAACATGACAGATCCAATTTTACACATCTCCAGTGAATTTCCAACATCTACAGTGTAGTTTCAGCAGTGAATCAGACAGTCTTAGGGTATGTATTTGTTTAACTCCGTCACCATACAGCTCACAAAAGTGGCTCCAATCAAAAACATAAATTCAGTTTAAGACAATCTGAACATATAACACATTTTTGACGAAATGATTCCTAACACACAGCTTCTTTCTGCCCAGACATCATTCAAACAGTCATT
>JAFBMS010002633.1:0-2500 GCA_019788955.1 Albula glossodonta
GGAAGGCTGTGGGGCCCTGCCCGTAGCCCGTGCGGCCCTCTGCTCATTGCGGGAAGGCTTTGGGGCCTCGCCCGTAGCCTCTGCGGCACTTGGTTAATGAAGGGAAGGCTTTGGGGCCCTGCCCGTAGCCTCTGCGGCCCTCTGTTAATAAAGGGAAGGCTTTGGGGCCTTCCCCGAAGCCTCTTTTAATTGCAGGAAGGCCTTGGGGCCCCGCCCGTAGCCTCTGCGGCACTTGGTTAATAACGGGAAGGCTTTGGGGCCCTGCCCGTATTGCAGGAAGGCTTTGGGGCCCTGCCCGTAGCCCCTTTTAATTGCAGGAAGGCTTTGGGGCCCTGCCCGTAGCCGCTTTTAATTGCAGGAAGGCTTTGGGGCCTTGCCCGTAGCCTCTGCGGCCCTCTGTTAATAAAGGGGAGGCTTTGGGGCCCTCCCGAAGCCTCTTTTAATTGCAGGAAGGCTTTGGGGCCTTGCCCGTAGCCCGTGCGGCCCTTGTTAATGAGGGATGGCTTTGGGGCCCTGCCCGTAGCATCTGCGGCCCTCTGTTAATTGCAGGAGGGCTTTGGGGCCTCTCCCGTAGCCCGTGCGGCCCTCTTTTAATTGCGGGAAGGCTTTGGGGCCTTGCCCGTAGCCCCGTGCGGCCCTCTGTTGCGGGAAGGCTTTGGGGCCTTCCCCGTAGCCTCTGCGGCACTTGGTTAATAAAGGGAAGGCTTTGGGGCCCTGCCCGTAGCCCCTTTTAATTGCAGGAAGGCTTTGGGGCCTCTGCCGTAGCCCGTGCGGCCCTCTGCTCATTGCGGGAAGGCCTTGGGGCCTCGCCCGTAGCCTCTGCGGCACTTGGTAAATGAAGGGAAGGCTTTGGGGCCTTGCCCGTAGCCTCTGCGGCCCTCTGTTAATAAAGGGAAGGCTTTGGGGCCTTCCCCGTAGCCCCTTTTAATTGCAGGAAGGCTTTGGGGCCTTCCCCGAAGCCCCTTTTAATTGCAGGAAGGCTTTGGGGCCCTGCCCGTAGCCCCTTTTAATTGCAGGAAGGCTTTGGGGCCCTGCCCGTAGCCCCTTTTAATTGCAGGAAGGCTTTGGGGCCTTGCCCGTAGCCTCTGCGGCACTTGGTTAATTGCAGGAAGGCTTTGGGGCCCTGCCCGTAGCCTCTGCGGCCCTCTGTTAATAAAGGGAAGGCTTTGGGGCCCTGCCCGTAGCCCGTGCGGCCCTCTGTTTATTGCTGGAAGGCTTTGGGGCCTCGCCCGTAGCCTCTGCGGCCCTCTGTTAATTGCAGGAAGGCTTTGGGGCCTCGCCCGTAGCCTCTGCTAATTGCGGGAAGGCTTTGGGGCCTTCCCCGTAGCCCGTGCGGCCCTCTGTTAATTGCGGGAAGGCTTTGGGGCCCTGCCCGTAGCCCGTGCGTCCCTCTGTTTATTGCAATAAGGCTTTGGGGCCTTGCCCGTAGCCTCTGCGGCACTTGGTTAATAAAGGGAAGGCTTTGGGGCCTTTCCCGTAGCCCCTTTTAATTGCAGGAAGGCTTTGGGGCCCTGCCCGTAGCCCGTGCGGCCCTCTGCTCATTGCGGGAAGGCCTTGGGGCCTCGCCCGTAGCCTCTGCGGCACTTGGTAAATGAAGGGAAGGCTTTGGGGCCTTGCCCGTAGCCTCTGCGGCCCTCTGTTAATAAAGGGAAGGCTTTGGGGCCTTCCCCGTAGCCCCTTTTAATTGCAGGAAGGCTTTGGGGCCTTCCCCGAAGCCCCTTTTAATTGCAGGAAGGCTTTGGGGCCTTGCCCGTAGCCTCTGCGGCACTTGGTTAATTGCAGGAAGGCTTTGGGGCCCTGCCCGTAGCCTCTGCGGCCCTCTGTTAATAAAGGGAAGGCTTTGGGGCCCTGCCCGTAGCCCGTGCGGCCCTCTGTTTATTGCTGGAAGGCTTTGGGGCCTCGCCCGTAGCCTCTGCGGCCCTCTGTTAATTGCAGGAAGGCTTTGGGGCCTCGCCCGTAGCCTCTGCTAATTGCGGGAAGGCTTTGGGGCCTTCCCCGTAGCCCGTGCGGCCCTCTGTTAATTGCGGGAAGGCTTTGGGGCCCTGCCCGTAGCCCGTGCGTCCCTCTGTTTATTGCAATAAGGCTTTGGGGCCTTGCCCGTAGCCTCTGCGGCACTTGGTTAATAAAGGGAAGGCTTTGGGGCCTTTCCCGTAGCCCCTTTTAATTGCAGGAAGGCTTTGGGGCCCTGCCCGTAGCCCGTGCGGCCCTCTGCTCATTGCGGGAAGGCCTTGGGGCCTCGCCCGTAGCCTCTGCGGCACTTGGTAAATGAAGGGAAGGCTTTGGGGCCTTGCCCGTAGCCTCTGCGGCCCTCTGTTAATAAAGGGAAGGCTTTGGGGCCCTGCCCGTAGCCTCTGCGGCCCTCTGTTAATTGCAGGAGGGCTTTGGGGCCTCTCCCGTAGCCCGTGCGGCCCTCTGCTTACTGCGGGAAGGCTTTGGGGCCTTGCCCGTAGCCCGTGCGGCCCTCTGTTCATTGCGGGAAGGCTTTGGGGCCTTGCCCGTA
>JAFBMS010002633.1:7500-10000 GCA_019788955.1 Albula glossodonta
GCACGAGTCTTTGCCTCTCTACCAGTCAAGGACGGTGACCGCCACCTTGCCCTCTTTCTCCCTCTCTCTGGGGGCCCGCGCCACCACCTGGAGGTCCTCGTCTCGAAAGAGGGCGTGCTCCTAAACCTGCGGGTACCCATCTCGCTCACTATGTAATGGAGGTCGGCGTGCAACTGGTACCCCCCTCGGCACGTTGCGGGGATGTCTGGGGCCCCCCCCGGCACTTGGTAAATTGCAGGAGGTTTGGGGCCTCACCCGTAGCCCCCTCTGGGCCTTGGTATATTGCAGGAGCGCTGGGGGCCCGCCCCGAACCCCCTCTGGCCCTCGGTAAATTTCAGGAGGTTTGGGGCCTCACCCGTGGCCCCTCTGGCCCTTGGCATATTGCAGGGGCCCGCCCCGAAGCCCCACTGGCCCTTGGTATATTGCGGGAGCTCTGGGGCCCCGTCCCAGAGCTCCCCCGGCCCTCGGTAAATTGAGGGAGCTCTGGGGCCCCGTCCCAGAGCTCCCCCGGCCCTCGGTAAATTGCAGGAGGTTTGGGGCCTCACCCGTAGCCCCCTCTGGCCCTCGGTAAATTGCAGGAGGTTTGGGGCCTCACCCGTAGCCCCCTCTGGGCCTTGGTATATTGCGGGAGCGCTGGGGGCCCGCCCCGAACCCCCTCTGGCCCTTGGTATATTGCGGGAGCGCTGGGGGCCCGCCCCGAACCCCCTATGGCCCTTGGTAAATTGCAGGAGGTTTGGGGCCTCACCCGTGGCCCCTCTGGCCCTCGGTAAATTGCAGGAGGTTTGGGGCCTCACCCGTAGCCCCCTCTGGCCCTCGGTAAATTGCAGGAGGTTTGGGGCCTCGCCCGTAGCCCCCTCTGGCCCTCGGTAAATTGCAGGAGGTTTGGGGCCTCGCCCGTAGCCCCCTCTGGCCCTCGGTAAATTGCAGGAGGTTTGGGGCCTCGCCCGTAGCCCGTGCGGCCCTCTGTTTATTGCGGGAAGGCTTTGGGGCCCTGCCCGTAGCCCGTGAGGCCCTCTGTTTATTGCGGGAAGGCTTTGGGGCCTTCCCCGTAGCCCGTGCGGCCCTCTTCTTATTGCAGGAAGGCTTTGGGGCCTCGCCCGTAGCCTCTGCGGCCCTCTGTTTATTGCTGGAAGGCTTTGGGGCCTCGCCCGTAGCCTCTGCTAATTGCGGGAAGGCTTTGGGGCCTTCCCCGTAGCCTCTGCGGCACTTGGTTAATTGCAGGAAGGCTTTGGGGCCTTCCCCGAAGCCCCTTTTAATTGCAGGAAGGCTTTGGGGCCTTGCCCGTAGCCTCTGCGGCACTTGGTTAATAAAGGGAAGGCTTTGGGGCCTTGCCCGTAGCCTCTGCGGCACTCGGTTAATAAAGGGAAGGCTTTGGGGCCTTGCCCGTAGCCCCTTTTAATTGCAGGAAGGCTTTGGGGCCTTCCCCGTAGCCTCTGCGGCACTTGGTTAATTGCAGGAAGGCTTTGGGGCCTTCCCCGAAGCCCCTTTTAATTGCAGGAAGGCTTTGGGGCCTTGCCCGTAGCCTCTGCGGCACTTGGTTAATAAAGGGAAGGCTTTGGGGCCTTGCCCGTAGCCTCTGCGGCACTCGGTTAATAAAGGGAAGGCTTTGGGGCCTTGCCCGTAGCCCCTTTTAATTGCAGGAAGGCTTTGGGGCCTTGCCCGTAGCCCGTGCGGCCCTCTGCTCATTGCGGGAAGGCTTTGGGGCCTCGCCCGTAGCCTCTGCGGCACTTGGTTAATGAAGGGAAGGCTTTGGGGCCTTGCCCGTAGCCCGTGCGGCCCTCTGTTAATAAAGGGAAGGCTTTGGGGCCTTCCCCGAAGCCTCTTTTAATTGCAGGAAGGCCTTGGGGCCTCGCCCGTAGCCTCTGCGGCACTTGGTTAATGAAGGGAAGGCTTTGGGGCCCTGCCCGTAGCCTCTGCGGCCCTCTGTTAATAAAGGGAAGGCTTTGGGGCCTTCCCCGAAGCCTCTTTTAATTGCAGGAAGGCTTTGGGGCCTTCCCCGAAGCCCCTTTTAATTGCAGGAAGGCTTTGGGGCCCTGCCCGTAGCCCCTTTTAATTGCAGGAAGGCTTTGGGGCCCTGCCCGTAGCCGCTTTTAATTGCAGGAAGGCTTTGGGGCCTTGCCCGTAGCCTCTGCGGCCCTCTGTTAATAAAGGGGAGGCTTTGGGGCCTTCCCCGAAGCCTCTTTTAATTGCAGGAAGGCTTTGGGGCCTTGCCCGTAGCCCGTGCGGCCCTTGGTTAATGAAGGGAAGGCTTTGGGGCCCTGCCCGTAGCATCTGCGGCCCTCTGTTAATTGCAGGAGGGCTTTGGGGCCTCTCCCGTAGCCGGTGCGGCCCTCTTCTAATTGCGGGAAGGCTTTGGGGCCTTGCCCGTAGCCCCGTGCGGCCCTCTGCTCATTGCGGGAAGGCTTTGGGGCCTTCCCCGTAGCCTCTGCGGCACTTGGTTAATAAAGGGAAGGCTTTGGGGCCCTGCCCGTAGCCCCTTTTAATTGCAGGAAGGCTTTGG
>JAFBMS010002633.1:17500-20000 GCA_019788955.1 Albula glossodonta
GTGGCCCCTCTGGCCCTTGGTAAATTGCAGGAGGTTTGGGGCCTCACCCGTAGCCCCCTCTGGCCCTCGGTAAATTGCAGGAGGTTTGGGGCCTCGCCCGTAGCCCCCTCTGGCCCTCGGTAAATTGCAGGAGGTTTGGGGCCTCGCCCGTAGCCCCCTCTGGCCCTCGGTAAATTGCAGGAGGTTTGGGGCCTCGCCCGTAGCCCGTGCGGCCCTCTGTTTATTGCGGGAAGGCTTTGGGGCCCTGCCCGTAGCCCGTGAGGCCCTCTGTTTATTGCGGGAAGGCTTTGGGGCCTTCCCCGTAGCCCGTGCGGCCCTCTTCTTATTGCAGGAAGGCTTTGGGGCCTCGCCCGTAGCCTCTGCGGCCCTCTGTTTATTGCTGGAAGGCTTTGGGGCCTCGCCCGTAGCCTCTGCTAATTGCGGGAAGGCTTTGGGGCCTTCCCCGTAGCCTCTGCGGCACTTGGTTAATTGCAGGAAGGCTTTGGGGCCTTCCCCGAAGCCCCTTTTAATTGCAGGAAGGCTTTGGGGCCTTGCCCGTAGCCTCTGCGGCACTTGGTTAATAAAGGGAAGGCTTTGGGGCCTTGCCCGTAGCCTCTGCGGCACTCGGTTAATAAAGGGAAGGCTTTGGGGCCTTGCCCGTAGCCCCTTTTAATTGCAGGAAGGCTTTGGGGCCTTCCCCGTAGCCTCTGCGGCACTTGGTTAATTGCAGGAAGGCTTTGGGGCCTTCCCCGAAGCCCCTTTTAATTGCAGGAAGGCTTTGGGGCCTTGCCCGTAGCCTCTGCGGCACTTGGTTAATAAAGGGAAGGCTTTGGGGCCTTGCCCGTAGCCTCTGCGGCACTCGGTTAATAAAGGGAAGGCTTTGGGGCCTTGCCCGTAGCCCCTTTTAATTGCAGGAAGGCTTTGGGGCCTTGCCCGTAGCCCGTGCGGCCCTCTGCTCATTGCGGGAAGGCTTTGGGGCCTCGCCCGTAGCCTCTGCGGCACTTGGTTAATGAAGGGAAGGCTTTGGGGCCTTGCCCGTAGCCCGTGCGGCCCTCTGTTAATAAAGGGAAGGCTTTGGGGCCTTCCCCGAAGCCTCTTTTAATTGCAGGAAGGCCTTGGGGCCTCGCCCGTAGCCTCTGCGGCACTTGGTTAATGAAGGGAAGGCTTTGGGGCCCTGCCCGTAGCCTCTGCGGCCCTCTGTTAATAAAGGGAAGGCTTTGGGGCCTTCCCCGAAGCCTCTTTTAATTGCAGGAAGGCTTTGGGGCCTTCCCCGAAGCCCCTTTTAATTGCAGGAAGGCTTTGGGGCCCTGCCCGTAGCCCCTTTTAATTGCAGGAAGGCTTTGGGGCCCTGCCCGTAGCCGCTTTTAATTGCAGGAAGGCTTTGGGGCCTTGCCCGTAGCCTCTGCGGCCCTCTGTTAATAAAGGGGAGGCTTTGGGGCCTTCCCCGAAGCCTCTTTTAATTGCAGGAAGGCTTTGGGGCCTTGCCCGTAGCCCGTGCGGCCCTTGGTTAATGAAGGGAAGGCTTTGGGGCCCTGCCCGTAGCATCTGCGGCCCTCTGTTAATTGCAGGAGGGCTTTGGGGCCTCTCCCGTAGCCGGTGCGGCCCTCTTCTAATTGCGGGAAGGCTTTGGGGCCTTGCCCGTAGCCCCGTGCGGCCCTCTGCTCATTGCGGGAAGGCTTTGGGGCCTTCCCGTAGCCTCTGCGGCACTTGGTTAATAAAGGGAAGGCTTTGGGGCCCTGCCCGTAGCCCCTTTTAATTGCAGGAAGGCTTTGGGGCCTCTGCCGTAGCCCGTGCGGCCCTCTGCTCATTGCGGGAAGGCCTTGGGGCCTCGCCCGTAGCCTCTGCGGCACTTGGTAAATGAAGGGAAGGCTTTGGGGCCTTGCCCGTAGCCTCTGCGGCCCTCTGTTAATAAAGGGAAGGCTTTGGGGCCTTCCCCGTAGCCCCTTTTAATTGCAGGAAGGCTTTGGGGCCTTCCCCGAAGCCCCTTTTAATTGCAGGAAGGCTTTGGGGCCCTGCCCGTAGCCCCTTTTAATTGCAGGAAGGCTTTGGGGCCCTGCCCGTAGCCCCTTTTAATTGCAGGAAGGCTTTGGGGCCTTGCCCGTAGCCTCTGCGGCACTTGGTTAATTGCAGGAAGGCTTTGGGGCCCTGCCCGTAGCCTCTGCGGCCCTCTGTTAATAAAGGGAAGGCTTTGGGGCCCTGCCCGTAGCCCGTGCGGCCCTCTGTTTATTGCTGGAAGGCTTTGGGGCCTCGCCCGTAGCCTCTGCGGCCCTCTGTTAATTGCAGGAAGGCTTTGGGGCCTCGCCCGTAGCCTCTGCTAATTGCGGGAAGGCTTTGGGGCCTTCCCCGTAGCCCGTGCGGCCCTCTGTTAATTGCGGGAAGGCTTTGGGGCCCTGCCCGTAGCCCGTGCGTCCCTCTGTTTATTGCAATAAGGCTTTGGGGCCTTGCCCGTAGCCTCTGCGGCACTTGGTTAATAAAGGGAAGGCTTTGGGGCCTTTCCCGTAGCCCCTTTTAATTGCAGGAA
>JAFBMS010002634.1:0-26336 GCA_019788955.1 Albula glossodonta
TTTTTAAAATTCTGCCCCAGTGTTTAACCCCCCTTACCCACGTTTCTACCCTTGTGTTTTATCCCCCCAACCCAGGTATTCTGCCCCAGTGTTCAGCCTTCCTTCCCATGATTCTACCCCAGTGTTTAACCCCCTTTTGCACGATTCTACCCCAGTGTTTACCCCCTTAATATTCTGCCCCAGTGTTTAACCCCCGACCCACTATTCTACCCTCATGTTTAACCCCCAACCCACGATTCTACCCAGTGTTTAATCCCCTTACTCCCAATTCTAACCTCGTGCTTAACGCCCTTACTCAGTATTCTACCCGTGTTTAACCCCCTTTCCCACTTTTCTCCCCAGTGTTAAAACCCCCTCACTCCTTATTCTACCCTAGTTTTTAACCCCTTACTCAGTATTCTACCCCAGGATTTAACCCCTTACCCACTGTTTCTGCCCTCATGTTTAACTCCTAAACCCACTATTCTACCCCTGTGTTTAACTCTTACTGACAATTCTTGCCCAGTGTTTAACCCCCTTCCCCCAATTCTACCTCAGTGTCTAACCCCCTTTACTTAATATTTACCCCATTTTTTTAACCCCCTTACCCACTATTCTACCCCTTTGTTTAAGCTCCTTATTCACTATTCTACCGTGTTTAACCCCCTTACATAATATTCCTCCCCAGTGTTTGACACCCTTACCCACGATTCTACCCTCGTATTTAAACCCCCCAACACACGATTCTACCCCACTGTTAATCCCCCCACCCAGTATTCTACCTTGGTTTACTCCCTACTCACTATCCTTGCCCAGTGTTTAACCCCCTTTCCCACAATTCTACCTCAGTGTCTAACCCCCTCACTTAATATTTTACCCCAGTGTTTAACCCCCCTTACCACTATTATCTACCCTTGTTTTACCTACTTAATATTATTCTACCCCCGTGTTTAACCCCTAACTTAATATTCTTCCCCAGTGTTTAACCCCCTTACCCACTATTCTACCCTCGTGTTTAACCCCCAACCCACGATTCTACCCCAGTGTTCAACCCTCCTTCCCACTATTCTACCCCAGTGTTTAACCCCCTTATTCACTGTTCTACCCCAGTGTTTAACCCCCTACCCGCTATTCTACCCTACTGTTTAACCCCCTTACCTCAGATTCTACCATGTGTTTAACCCCCTTTCCCGCTTTCTACGCCTGTGTTGAACTCCCACTATTTTTGCCCAGTGTTTCACTCTCTACCACTATTCTCCCCCGTTTTGAACCCCTTTTGCCACAATTCTACCCCAGTTCTTAACCCTTACTTAATATTCTACCCCAATGCTTAAACCCCCAACCCACTTTTCTACCCCACTGTTTTGCCCTCCTACCCACTTTTTACCCTTGTGTTTACACCCTTCACTCACGATTCTACCCAGTGTTCCCCCTAAACAACCCAGTACTCTGCCCCAATGTTTTAACCCTTTTATAGCTATTCTACCCCAGTGTTTTACCCCCTTACCCACTATTCTACCTTTTATTCTACCCCTGTTTTTAACCCCCTTTCTCACTATTCTACCCTGTGTTTTTACCCCCCAACCCACTTTCCACCCCAGTGCTTACCCCTCTTTTTCACTGTTCTACCCCAGTGTTTTACCCCCTTTCCCACAATTCTTCCCCAGTGTTTAACCCCCTTACTTAATATTCTGCCCCAGTGTTTAACCCCCCTTCCCACGATTCGACCCCAGTGTTTAACCCCCTTACTCCCTATTTTACCCTAGTGCTTAACCCCCTTACTCAGTATTCTACCCCTGTGTTTAACCCCCTTACCCACGGTTCTGCCCTCTGTTTAACCCCCCAACCCACTATTCTACCCCGTGTTTAACCCCTTTCCCACTCTTCTATGCCTGTGTTTAACTGCCCACCCACTATTTTTTCCAGTGTTTTACCCTCCTACCCGCTATTCTTCCCCAGTGTGGAACCCCCTTTCCCACTTTTCTACCCAGTGTTCTACTCTCTACCCACGATTCTTCCACAGTGTTGAACCCCCTCATTCATATTGTTCTCCAGTGTTTAACCCCCTCCTCACTTTTCTACCCCAGTGTTTAATCCTCTTACCACTATTCTGACCCAGAGTTTACCCCCCTACTGGCTGTTCTCGCCCAGTGTTTAACCCCTTCCACGTTTCTACCCTCGTGTTTAACCCCTTACTCACTTTATTACCCCCCAGTGTTAAACCCCGTTCCGGCGATTCTTCCCCAGTTTTTAACCCCCTTACCCCCATTATCTACCCTCTTGTTTAACCCCCCAACCGCAATTCAACTCAAGTGTTTAAACCCCCTCACTCACGATTCCACCCAGTGTTTTACCCTCCTACCAATTATTCTACCCAGTGTTTAACCACCGTTCCCGCAATTCTGCCCCAGTGTTTAACCCCCTTACCCACTTTATACCCCAGTGTTTACCCCCACTATTCTACAACAGTGTTTAACCCCCAACCCATGATTCTACCCCAGAGTTTAACCCCCTTACTCTCTGTTCGACCCCAAGTGTTAACCCCCTTACTCAGTATTTCTACCCCAATGTTTAACCCCCTTACCCACGGTTCTGCCTCGTGTTGAAACAACCAACCCAGTATTCTACCCCTGTGTCTAACTCCTTCCACTTTCTACGCCTGTGTTTCACCCCCCAACCCACTCTTTTACTCCCAGTGTTTACCCTCCCACCCACGATTCTTGCCTAGTTTTGAACCCCCTTTCCTACTTTCTACCCAGTGTTACCCCTCTTACTGACTATTCTTTCCCAGTGTTTAACCCCTTTCCCACAATTCTACCCCAGTGTCTAACCCATACTAATATTCTACCCCAGTGTTTAACCCCCTTACACACGATTCTACTCAGTTTTGAACTCCCTTACTTCATTATTCTGCCCCAGTGTTTAACCCTTTTCCCATTATTTTCTACGCTTGTGTTTCACCCCCCCAGCCCACTATTCTACACTGTGTTCTACCCCTCCTCACTATTCTACCCCAGTGTTTACCCCCCCAACCCACCATTCTACCCCAGTTTTTAACCCCCCCTCCCACCCTTCTACCCCAGTGTTCAACCCCTGGCTCACTCTTCTACCCCAGTGTTTACCCCCCCTACCCACTATTCTACCCCAGTGTTTAACTCCCTTACCCACTATTCTACCCCAGTGTTTTACCCACTTACTCACTTTTCTGCCCCAGTGTTTAAACACCCGTTCCTGCGTTCTTCCCCAGTTTTTAACCCCTACCCACTTATCTACCCTCGTGTTTAACCCCCCAACCGCAATTCAACTTAAGTGTTTAACCCCCTTACTCACGATTCTACCCCAGTGTATCACCCTCCTACCCACTATTCTACCCAGTGTTTAACCCTGCTACCCACTTTTCTTCCCCAGTATTTAACCCCCTTACTTAATATTCTGCCCCAGTGTTTAACCCCCCTTACCCACTCTTCTTCCTCAGTGTTTAACCCCCCCCTACCCAATCAGTACTATTCTACCCCAGTGTTTACCCCCCTTTCTCACTTTTCTACCCCAGTGTTTAACCACACAACTCACTATTCAACCCCAGTGTTTAACCCCCGTGTTCACAATTCATCCCCAGTGTTTAACCCCCTTACTTAATATTCTGCCCCAGTGTTTAACCGCCCTTACCCACTATTCTACCCTCGTATTTAACCCCCGAAGCCACTTTTCTACCCCAGTGTATCACCCTCCTACCCACTATTCTACCCCAGTGTTTAACCCACTTACTCACTATTCTTCCCAGTGTTTAACCCCCTCACTCACGATTCCACCCATTGTTATACCCTCCAACCAACTATTCTACCCCAGTGTTTAACCCCTGTGTCTGCAATTCTGCCCCAGTGTTTAACCCCCTTATTCACTTTTCAACCCCAGTGTTTACCCCCCAACTTAATATTCTGCCCCAGTATTTAACCCCCTTACCCACTATTGTACCCTCGTGTTTTCTCCCCCAACCCAGTATTCTTCTCCAGTGTTTCACCCTCTTACCCACTATTCTCCCCCATTTTTTAACCCCCCTGCCCAATATTCTACCCAGTGTTTAACCCCCCAACCTGCTATTCTACCCAATTGTTAACCTCCCTACCCACCATTCAACGACAGTGTTTACACACTCAGTTAACCCGTGATTAACCTCCTTACTCTCCTATTACCCCAGTTTTTAACCCCTTACAAAACTACTTACCCCCTTGCTCACTGTTCGACTTCAGTGTCTAACCCCTCTTACTGACTGTTCTACCCCAGTGTTTAACCACCTTCCCCACGATTTACCTACCTCACCTACCTCATGACTACATCACCACACACTGAAGAAAAACCACCATGGACCCCTCTGTTATCCAAAGCTGCTTCCCAGTGCCCTCTCCCTTTCCTTTCCAAAACTCTTGAGCGTGCTGCTCTCATCAACTGTCTCTTTCCTTTTCAGAATAACTGCTGGACCCCACCAGTCTGGCTTCAGACCCAGTCACTGGACTGAGACTGCACTCTCCGGTAAGTGAATCTCTCCACACTGCACGGACTGCCTCCCTTTCTTCATTCCGATCCTCCTGGACCTATCGGCTGCCTTCGACACTGTCAAACACTCCATCCTCCTGTCCCGCTGGCTGCTTTGGGGATCCGTGGCACCGCCCTGGCCGGATTGAGTCCTACCTTTCTGGTCGCTCCTTTCAGGTTGCCTGGGATGGTGCGGTATCGGCACCCCATCCGCTTGCGACAGGATTTCTCAAGGCCTGTTCTTGGTCCACTGCTCTTCACTCTTTATACCCGTGTCTTGGACCTGTCATCTCTGCCCATGGCTTGTCCCTCCATTGTTATGCCGATGACACCCAACTCTTTCTCTCGTTCTCTCCCTCGACTCACAGGTTCTGCTCGGGTTCTTCTGTCTCTGGGATATTCAGAGCTGAATGGACACCCACCATCTTAAGCTCAACCCAAACAAGTCAGGGCTCCTCTTCTTTCCTGCTCCATCCTCTCCATCGCTTGACTTCTCCATGACCCTGGGTGACACCATCCTGTCAGCATCATCCTGCGCCAAGAACCTGGAAGTGGCGTTTGACAGCAAGCTGGCCCTCTCCGAGAACATTGCAGCGGTGAGCCGGGTGTGCAGATTTTTCCTTACCCACTTTCGACCCCAGTGTTTAAAGCCCCAACCCACTATTCTACCCAGTTTTAACCTCCTTACTCAATTTTCTTCCCCAGTGTTAAGCCCTCTTACCCACGATTCAACCCCAGTCTTTAACCCCTTTACCCACCTTCTACTCGAGTATTTAACCACCTTACTTCCTATTTTACCCCATGTTTAACCTCCAACCACTATTCTACCCAGTTTTTTACCCCTGTTCCTGATCTACCCCAGTGTTGAACCCCTTTCCCAGTAATCTACCTCAGTGTTAACCCCTTAAATGCAATTTCACTCTTCTACCCCAGTGTTTTACCCTCCTACCCACCATTCTTCCCCAGTGTTTTACCCCCATTCCTGCTTTTCTGCCCCAGTGTTTAACCCCTTTCCCTCTTTTCTACCCCAGTTTTTAACCCCCTACTCATGATTCTTCCCCAGTGTTTAATCCTTTCCCACTTTTCTATCCCAGTGTTTACCCCCCTTCCTCACTATTCTTGCCCAGTGTTTAACCCCCTTTCCAACTATTCTACCCCAGTGTTTAGTCCCCTTACTCACTTTTCTACCCCAATGTATAACCCCCTTTCCTACTATTCTACCCCAGTGTTTCACCCCCGTTCCCTCGATTCTACCCCAGTGTTTAACCCTCTTTTTCACAATTCCACCCCAGTGTTTAACCCCCTCACTCACTTTTCTACCCCAGTAATTTTTCCTTCTACCCACTATTCTACACCAGTGTTAACCCCCTTTCCCATTATTCTACCTCAGTGTTTAACCCCCTTATGAAGTATTTTACCACAGTGTTTAACCCACGATTCTACCCCCATGTTTTTAGTCTCCGACATGGGTATTCTGCCCCAGTGTTTAACCCCCAAACCACTATTCTACTCCAATGTTTAACCCTTGACCCACTCTTCTTCCCCAGTTTTTAAAACCCTCACCCACTATTCTACCCGAGTGTTTTACCCCCTTACTCACTATTCTACCCCAGTGTTTAACCCCCGAACCCAGTATTCTACCCCAGTATTTAACTCCGATACTCACAATCCTACCCCAGTGTTAAACCCCCTTAATCACCATTCTACCCCAATGTTTAATCCTCTCACCCACTTTTCTTCCCCATTGTTTAAACCCGTTTACTACTATTTTACCCCAGCGTTTAACCCCCTTCCCACTGTTGTACCCGAGTGTTAAACTCCCTTGCCCACTCTTCTACCCCAGTGTTTAACCCCCTTTCCCACTATTCTACCTTGATGGCGGCGCGCACAGACGCAGTGGCTTTTGGCTCCCCACTTAGGTTCTCTCTCTTTTTTTTTTCTCTCTGCTTGTATGTTATTTTAGGAAGTATTGCACAGCACAACTCACCTACAGCCACCTGAAATTAAACAACATCGGAAATAACTGCCAGATCCTCGTTACCAGTGATTATCAGAGGTTCAAATTCAAATTGCGAGAACGTCGGACGCTCCGTGGATTGTTTTGGGTCTGCCAAGCGGAAATTCCCGATGTCTCGATGCAGCTAGCAGGTCGCACATTGCACCGAAGCAACAGAAAGGCTACAGCTGGAAAAAGCAGAGGTGGAGGTTTGTGCATTTACACACATAACGACTGGTGCACAAACAGTAAGATCACCACCACAGTCTGCTTCCCGGACATAGAGGCAATGTCAGTCGTGTGTAGACCATTCTAGTTGCCTAGAGAATTGCCTTTAGTGCTCATAACCGCTGTCTACATACCGCCGGATGTTAATGTTGGCTCAGCCCTTGCCTACCTACACAACTCAATCTCTGAACAGCAACGGACATTTCCAGAGGGAGTACACATCATCGCAGGGGACTTCAACAAAGCTTGCTTAAGAACTGTGCTGCCAAAATTTGTTCAACATTTGAAATGCCCTAAGAGAGGGAACAATACCTTGGACCGTGTTTACACAAATATTAAGCAAGCATACAGATCTGTTCCCCTCCCCCACCTGGGTATGTCGGATCACCTCTCCCTGCTCGTTGTTCCGGCATACACACCACTTAGGAAAAGGACAAAGCCCACCATCAGAACCATTAACACCTTGTCTGATAAAGCTCTGGCTCAGCTTCAGGACTGTTTCGCCCTCATAGAGTGGAATGTCTTTGAACATGACAACCTAGAGACTCACACAGATGCAGTGCTGGGTTACATCACGCATTGCATGGACACTGTCACCACGGAAAAGTGGGTCAGGGTCTACCCCAACCGTAAACCCTGGATGACGGGTAAGGTTCAGTCACTGTCAAAGGCACGTAACTGCATACAAATCTGCGGGTCAGGCTATGTACAGCAGAACAAGAGCAGACCTCAAAAAGGGCATCAGAGAGGCAAAACTGGACTATTCAAATAAGCTATCGGATCACCTCTCGGACAACAACCCCAGACAGGTATGGGAGGGCCTGAAACACATCACCAATTACAAAGGCAGCAGGACAAATACAGAGAACATGGACATCTCATTAGCAGAAGAGCTAAACCACTTCTTTGCCTGCTTTGAGAGTACTGTAAACACCCCTATCATGCACACTGCACTGCCCATAGCCTCCTCTGAGCTTAGCCCACACACACACTCACCCTCCAAGAACATCAAGTGCGCAATGTGTTCAGACCAGTGAATCAGAGGAAAGCTGATGGCCCTGATGGAATACCTGGGAGTGTGCTCAAGGCCTGTGCTGACAGCTGTCCTCTGTGTTCACCAGACTCTTCAACCTCTCCCTGTCACAAGCCACCGTCCCTCACTGCCTGAAATCCGCAAAAATAGCCCCAGTCCCCAAGTCCACCACCATCAGTAGCCTCAATGATTACAGACTCATCGCACTGACACCCGTGGTTGCAAAATGCTTTGAGAAGTTGGTCTGAAAGCACATAAAGGACTGCCTCCCCCCCAGCTTTGACCCCCACCAGTTTGCCTACAAGGCAAATAGGTCCACTGAGGATGCAATTACCACTGCCCTCCACTCTGCCCTGCATCACCTGGAGGATCCTAGGACTTCAGTAAGGATGCTTTTCATCGACTTCAGCTCGGCTTTCAATACCATCATCCCAGGCATCCTCATGGTTGACCTGGACTTCCCCCCCACTACATGTGCATGGATCAAAAACTTTCTCACTGTCTGCCCACAGTCTGTCAAGGTTTGGAACCGTAGATCATCCACCCTGTCACTCAGCACTGGCTCACCACAGGGCTGTGTGCTGAGCCCCTCCTGTACACCATCTACACCAGGGACTGCACCCCCACACATCCCTGCAACACCATCATCAAATTCGCTGACGACACCACTCTGGTAGGGCTAATCACAAAGGATGATGACACAGCCTACAGAGATGAGGTCCAGCGTCTGACAGAATGGTGTGACAACAACCACCTCACCCTCAACGCCAGGAAAACCAAGGAAGTGGTCATGGACTTCCGCAGAACAAAAGCTGACCCCGCCCCCCTCTGCATAAAAGGTGATTATGTGGAGAGGGTGTCCTCCTTCAAGTTCCTGGGGACCCACATCTCCGAGGATGTGTCTTGGACTACCAATACAACCGCCCTAGTTAAAAAAAAGCCCAGCAGGGCCTCCATTTCCTGAGGGTACTGAGGTGGAACAGACTGCAGACCGACCTGCTGGTGTCCTTCTATCGAGCCACAATCGAGAGCGTGCTGGTGCACGCCATCCCCGTGTGGTACGCTGGTTGTACAGTGGCCGATAGGAAGAGACTGCAGAGGGTCACCAGAACAGCAGAGAAAGTGATCGGTCGTCCACTTCCCTTCCTGGACTCCATCGCCAGCTCTAGGTGTCTCACCAGAGCCAGGGCGATCATAAGAGACCACCTTCATCCTAACCATCACCTATTCAACATACTGCCCTCCGGAAAAAGGTTCAGATCCATCAGGTGCAAAACCAACAGACTGAAAAATAGCTTCTACCCATGGGCAGTCAGAACTCTAAATGCACCAGGACACTGACACTTCTTCCTCAGTCATGTCACCCTGCTGCTACTGTTGGACTAATGGTGACCATGTATGTATATGTATGCGAGAATGAGTGTGAGTGTGTGTGAACTTCCTCTGTACAGTCATCCCACTGCTGCCATTGACTATGTATTTGTGCGATATCTGTAGAAAAATGTACAATACCAACTACTTCATAATACCACTTATTTTTTTACAGATCATAGCCCTTCCCCCCTTATTATTTATGATGCCATTGTAAATTGCCATTGTACTGTATTGTATTGAATATTGCCATTGTATGTATCAATGTCGCTTGTACTTGTCACTTACATTGTATATGTTGTTTTATATCTTGCACTGAAACGTGTCACTTTCCTTCAACTTGTGGCCTTGCCAGACAATTTCGTTGTTCAGGCAACTGTACAATGACAATAAACAATCTTGAAGTCTAGTGTTTAACCCCCTTTCCCACTATTCTACCGCTGTGTTTTGCTCCCTTACTCACTTTTCGACCCCAGTGTTTAACCCCCAACCCACCATTCTACCCCAGTGTTCACACCCTTTCCAACTTTTCTACCCCAGTGTTTAACCCCCTTACCCACTATTCTCCCCCAGTGTTTTACACCCCAACCCACTATTCTACCCAAGTTTTTTACCCCCTTACCCACTATTCTACACCAGTGTTTAACCCCCTTACTCACTCTTCTACCTCAGTGTGTAACCCCCCAACCCACGATTCTAACCCAGTGCTGAAACCCCCTTACCAACGATTCTTCCCCAGTGTTTAACCCCTCAACCCACTATTCAATTTTCAATTTTGAGGTAAGGTGATAGTTTCATGCTCTTTCCTGATTTCTGAGGAACCAAGCTATTTCAATTTACTCGCTGAAGAAGAAATTTTTTGATGACTCTGGTATCCTGGGCAGTGAATGGACATGGTTTTCTATCATATTCAGTGGAAAACTAAGAAATTTTGGTGGCAATCCAATTGTGATGTATTCCAATTACCTAACGAATATTTCCTTTCGTTAAAAGCAACTACATTCTAGTTTCGAATTTTATTCGAGGTTCGTCGCAATTGGTTATCTAAACAACGTATGAGGTAGAACTAAATATAGTCACGTACTTTGCCGAATTTCGGGCTTTCCGGGAGAATTCTAGAAGCTATTTCCTAATTTCATGCCGAGTCCATGTGAAAGCATTGCTTGTAAGTTTGTTTCATACTATATTGTAAAAGCAATTGTTTCTTTAACGATTGTCGGAAGTCTATGTTAAAAACCTTTGTATACGAGGCATATTGTTAGCTTATTGTGTGGTAAAACGAGTTGTTAAATGGTAGCTTGCTAACTCACGTATCAACACCATGTTTGTTATCCAAATCTGTTATAACTGTTGTTTCAGACTTAGCCATTTACCAGTACATAAGGGAGTTTATGAAGCAATCATATTTTCAGTTGAACATAATGCTGTAAAAATGCATGGCTACTATCTTTTCTCATTTGGTTTTGGTGAAGGATTCTTTGTTAGCAAATCAAAGCGAAGATAACTAAGCTATCCTTCTGTGCAATGTATTTGGCATCATAGTGAATACTATTTGTATTTATTTCAGTTCACACCTTCAAAGGAAGCTCTTCAGCACAATAAAAAGGGATGAAGACTTTCTTTGGTGTTTATCTATCTGTTTATTTGCACAGCCACGCACATTGAGAACGGAAAACCAATGTTTTTCAATTTTTGAGGTAAGGCAATCTTCTGCTTTTTCCTGATTTCTGGAGAACTACACTTTTCCCATTTAAAACTGAGAAATATTGGTGGCAATCCAATTTTTTCAATTTTTGAGTAAAAGCTATTGTTCTGGAACTTATTGTATTCTGTTATGTAAGTTCTTTTTCGTGAGAGCCATGTAATGGTTGTTTTTATTCCTCTTAAATTTTGGTGGCATCCCATTTTTTCACATTCTGGAGGTAAGGCTATAGTCTTTTGTTTTTCTGATTTTTGATAAAATACACTTTTTATATTTACATGACGTAGAACCATTCCTTGCAACTCAATACCCCTTCTACAGGAAGTGGACATGGTGTACTCCTGTTTTAATAGAAAAAGTGGAAAATTTTGGTGGCAACCCCTTTTTTCACTTTCTGGAAGTAAGGCTATAGTCTTTTGTCTTTTTTTGATTTTCGGTGAAATAACTTTTCAAATTTACATGACTTAGAACCATTCCTTGCAACTCAATACCCCTTCTACAGGAAATGGACATGGTTTACTTCTGTTTTAACAGAAAAAGTGGACAATTTTGGTGGCATCCCATTTTTTCACTTCTGGAGGTAAGGCTATAGTCTTTTGTCTTTTTCTGATTTTCGGTAAAACAATTTTTCAAATTTGCATGACTTAGAACCATTCCTTGCAACTCAATACCCATTACAGGAAGTGGACATGGTTTACTTCTGTATTAACAGAAAAAGTGGAAAATTTTGGTGGCATCCCATTTTTCACTTTCTGGAGGTAAGGCTATAGTCTTTTGTCTTTTTCTGATTTTCGGTAAAATAACTTTTCACATTGCATGACTTAGAACCATTCCTTGCAACTCAATACCCCTTCTACAGGAAGTGGACATGGTTACTTCTGTTTTAACAGAAAAAGTGGAAAATTTTGGTGGCATCCCATTTTTTCACTGTCTGGAGGTAAGGCTATAGTCTTTTGTCTTTTTCTGATTTTCGGTAAAATACACTTTTCACATTTGCATGACTTAGAACCATTCCTTGCAACTCAATACCCCTTCTACAGGAAGTGGACATGGTTTACTTCTGTTTTAACAGAAAAAGTGGAAAATTTTGGTGGCATCCCATTTTTTCACTGTCTGGAGGTAAGGCTATAGTCTTTTGTCTTTTTCCTGTTTTCAGTAAAATATACTTTTCAAATTAACATGACTTAGAACCATTCCTTGCAACTCAATACCCCTTCTACAGGAAGTGGACATGGTTTACTTCTGTTTTAACAGAAAAAGTGGAAAATTTTTGTGGCATCCCATTTTTCACGGTCTGGAGGTAAGGCTATAGTCTTTGTCTTTTTTCTGGTTTTCGGTAAAATACACTTTTCACATTTGCATGACTTAGAACCATTCCTTGCAACTCAATACCCTTCTACAGGAAGTGGACATGGTTTACTTCTGTTTTAACAGAAAAAGTGGAAAATTTTGGTGGCATCCCATTTTTTCACATTCTGGAGGTAAGGCTATAGTCTTTTGTCTTTTTCTGATTTTCGGTAAAATACACTTTTCACATTTGCATGACTTAGAAACATTCCTTGCAACTCAATACCCCTTCTATAGGAAGTGGACATGGTTTACTTCTGTTTTAACAGAAAAAGTGGAAAATTTTGGTGGCATCCCATTTTTTTCACATTCTGGAGGTAAGGCTATAGTCTTTTGTCTATTTCTGATTTTCGGTAAAATACAGTTTTCACATTTGCATGACTTAGAACCATTCCTTGCAACTCAATACCCCTTCTACAGGAAGTGGACATGGTTTACTTCTGTTTTAACAGAAAAAGTGGAAAATTTTGGTGGCATCCCATTTTTTCACGGTCTGGAGGTAAGGCTATAGTCTTTTGTCTTTTTCTGGTTTTCGGTAAAATACACTTTTCACATTTGCATGACTTAGAACCATTCCTTGCAACTCAATACCCCTTCTACAGGAAGTGGACATGGTTTACTCCTGTTTTAACAGAAAAAGTGGAAAATTTTGGTGGCATCACTTTTTTTCACATTCTGGAGGTAAGGCTATAGTCTTTTGTCTTTTTCTGATTTTCGGTAAAATATACTTTTCAAATTAACATGACTTAGAACCATTCCTTGCAACTCAATACCCTTCTACAGGAAGTGGACATGGTTTACTTCTGTTTTAACAGAAAAAGTGGGAAATTTTGGTGGCATCCCATTTTTTCACATTCTGGAGGTAAGGCTATAGTCTTTTGTCTTTTCTGATTTCGGAAAAATACAGTTTTCACATTTGCATGACTTAGAACCATTCCTTGCAACTCAATACCCCTTCTACAGGAAGTGGACATGGTTTACTTCTGTTTTAACAGAAAAAGTGGAAAATTTTGGTGGCATCCCATTTTTTCACATTCTGGAGGTAAAGGCTATAGTCTTTTGTCTTTTTCTGATTTTCGGTAAAATACACTTTTCAAATTTGCATGACTTAGAACCATTCCTTGCAACTCAATACCCCTTCTACAGGAAGTGGACATGGTTTACTTCTGTTTTAACAGAAAAAGTGGAAAATTTTGGTGGCATCCCATTTTTTAACTGTCTGGAGGTAAGGCTATAGTCTTTTGTCTTTTTCTGATTTTCGGTAAAATACACTTTTCAAATTTGCATGACTTAGAACCATTCCTTGCAACTCAATACCCCTTCTGCAGGAAGTGCACATGGTCTACTACTGTTTTAACAGAAAAAGTGGAAAATTTTGGTGGCATCCCATTTTTTCAGTGTCTGGAGGTTAGACTATAGTCTTTTGTCTTTTTCTGATTATCGGTAAAATACACTTTTCACATTTACGTGACTTAGAACCATTCCTTGCAACTCAATACCCCTTCTACAGGAAGTGGACATGGTTTACTACTGTTTTAACAGAAAAAGTGGAAAATTTTGGTGGCATCCCATTTTTTCACGGTCTGGAGGTAAGGCTATAGTCTTTTGTCTTTTTCTGGTTTTCGGTAAAATACACTTTTCACATTTGCATGACTTAGAACCATTCCTTGCAACTCAATACCCCTTCTACAGGAAGTGGACATGGTTTACTTCTGTTTTAACAGAAAAAGTGGAAAATTTTGGTGGCATCCCATTTTTTCACATTCTGGAGGTAAGGCTATAGTCTTTTGTCTTTTTCTGATTTTCGGTAAAATATACTTTTCAAATTAACATGACTTAGAACCATCCTTGCAACTCAATACCCCTTCTACAGGAAGTGGACATGGTTTACTTCTGTTTTAACAGAAAAAGTGGAAAATTTTGGTGGCATCCCATTTTTTCACATTCTGGAGGTAAGGCTATAGTCTTTTGTCTTTTTCTGGTTTTCGGTAAAAATATACTTTTCAAATTGACATGACTTAGAACCATTCCTTGCAACTCCATCCCCCTTCTACAGGAAGTGGACATGGTTTACTTCTGTTTTAACAGAAAAAGTGGAAAATTTTGGTGGAATCCCATTTTTTCACATTCTGGAGGTACGGCTATAGTCTTTTGTCTTTTTCTGTTTTCGGTAAAATACACTTTTCACATTTACATGACTTAGAACCATTCCTTGCAACTCAATACCCCTTCTACAGGAAGTGGACATGGTTTACTTCTGTTTTAACAGAAAAAGTGGAAAATTTTGGGTGGCATCCCATTTTTTCACATTCTGGAGGTAAGGCTATAGTCTTTTGTCTTTTTCTGATTTTCGGTAAAATAAACTTTCACATTTGCATGACTTAGAACCATTCCTTGCAACTCAATACCCCTTCTACAGGAAGTGGACATGGTTTACTCTGTTTTAACAGAAAAAGTGGAAAATTTTGGTGGCATCCCATTTTTTCACATTCTGGAGGTAAGGCTATAGTCTTTTGTCTTTTTCTGATTTTCGGTAAATACACTTTTCAAATTGCATGACTTAGAACCATTCCTTGCAACTCAATACCCCTTCTACAGGAAGTGGACATGGTTTTCTGTTTTAACAGAAAAAGTGGAAAATTTTGGTGGCATCCCATTTTTCACATTCTGGAGGTAAGGCTATAGTCTTTTGTCTTTTCTGATTTTCAGTAAAATACAGTTTTCACATTTGCATGACTTAGAACCATTCCTTGCAACTCAATACCCCTTCTACAGGAAGTGGACATGGTTTACTTCTGTTTTAACAGAAAAAGTGGAAAATTTTGGTGGCATCCCATTTTTTCACTGTCTGGAGGTAAGGCTATAGTCTTTGTCTTTTTCTGATTTTCGGTAAAATACACTTTTCACATTTACATGACGTAGAACCATTCCTTGCAACTCAATACCCCTTCTACAGGAAGTGGACATGGTGTACTCCTGTTTTAACAGAAAAAGTGGAAAATTTTTCGTGGCATCCCAGTTTTCACTGTCTGGAGGTAAGGCTATAGTCTTTTGTCTTTTTCTGATTTTCGGTAAAATACACTTTTCACATTTGCATGACTTAGAACCATGCCTTGCAACTCAATACCCCTTCTACAGGAAGTGGACATGGTTTACTTCTGTTTTAACAGAAAAAGTGGAAAATTTTGGTGGCATCCCATTTTTTCACATTCTGGAGGTGAGGCTATAGCCTTTATCTTTTTCTGATTTTAGGTAAAATATACTTTTCAAATTAACATGACTTAGAACCATTCCTTGCAACTCAATACCCCTTCTATAGGAAGTGGACATGGTTTACTTCTGTTTTAACAGAAAAAGTGGAAAATTTTGGTGGCATCCCATTTTTTTCACATTCTGGAGGTAAGGCTATAGTCTTTTGTCTATTTCTGATTTTCGGTAAAATACAGTTTTCACATTTGCATGACTTAGAACCATTCCTTGCAACTCAATACCCCTTCTACAGGAAGTGGACATGGTTTACTTCTGTTTTAACAGAAAAAGTGGAAAATTTTGGTGGCATCCCATTTTTTAACTGCTTGGAGGTAAGGCTATAGTCTTTATCTTTTTCTGATTTTCGTTAAAATATACTTTTCAAATTAACATGACTTAGAACCATTCCTTGCAACTCAATACCCCTTCTACAGGAAGTGGACATGGTTTACTTCTGTTTTAACAGAAAAAGTGAGAAATTTTGGTGGCATCCCATTTTTTCACATTCTGGAGGTAAGGCTATAGTCTTTTGTCTTTTTTGATTTTCGGTAAAATATAAAATTTTCAAATTAACATGACTTAGAACCATTCCTTGCAACTCAATACCCCTTCTACAGGAAGTGGACATGCTTTACTTCTGTTTTAACAGAAAAAGTGGAAAATTTTGGTGGCATCCCATTTTTTCACATTCTGGAGGTAAGGCTATAGTCTTTTGTCTTTTTCTGATTAACATGACTTAGAACCATTCCTTGCAACTCAATACCCCTTCTACAGGAAGTGGACATGGTTTACTTCTGTTTTAACAGAAAAAGTGGAACATTTTGGTGGCATCCCATTTTTTCACATTCTGGAGGTAAGGCTATAGTCTTTTGTCTTTTTCTGATTTTCGGGTAAAATACACTTTTCACATTGCATGACTTAGAACCATTCCTTGCGACTCAATACCCCTTCTATAGGAAGTGGACATGGTTTACTTCTGTTTTAACAGAAAAAGTGAAAATTTTGGTGGCATCCCATTTTTTCACTGTGGAGGTAAGGCTATAGTCTTTTGTCTTTTTCTGATTTCGGTAAAATACACTTTTCACATTTGCATGACTTAACCATTCCTTGCAACTCAATACCCTTCTACAGGAAGTGGACATGGTTTACTTCTGTTTTAACAGAAAAAGTGTAAAATTTTGGTGGCATCCCATTTTTTCACATTCTGGAGGTAAGGCTATAGTCTTTTGTCTTTTTCTGATTTTCAGTAAAATACACTTTTCACATTTGCATGACTTAGAACCATTCCTTGCAACTCAATACCCCTTCTACAGGAAGTGGACATGGTTTACTTCTGTTTTAACAGAAAAAGTGGAAAATTTTGGTGGCATCCAATTTTTTCACTGTCTGGAGGTAAGGCTATAGTCTTTTGTCTTTTTCTGGTTTTCGGTAAAATATACTTTTCAAATTAATCTGACTTAGAACCATTCCTTGCACTCAATACCCTTTACAGGAAGTGGACATGGTTTACTTCTGTTTTAACAGAAAAAGTGGAAATTTTTTGGCATCCCATTTTTTCACGGTCTGGAGGGAAGGCTATAGTCTTTTGTCTTTTTCTGATTTTCGGTAAAATACACTTTTCACATTTGCATGACTTAGAACCATTCCTTGCAAATCAATACACCTTCTACAGGAAGTGGACATGGTTTACTTCTGTTTTAACAGAAAAAGTGGAAAATTTTGGTGGCATCCCATTTTTTCACATTCTGCAGGTATGGCTATAGTCTTTTGTCTTTTTCTGATTTTCGGTAAAATTTACTTTTCAAATTAACATGACTTAGAGCCATTCCTTGCAACTCAATACCCCTTCTACAGGAAGTGGACATGGTTTACTCTTGTTTTAACAGAAAAAGTGGAAAATTTTCGTGGCATCCCATTTTTTCACATTCTGGAGGTAAGGCTATAGTCTTTTGTCTTTTTCTGGTTTTCGGTAAAATACACTTTTCACATTTGCATGACTTAGAACCATTCCTTGCAACTCAATACCCCTTCTACAGGAAGTGGACATGGTTTACTCCTGTTTTAACAGAAAAAGTGGAAAATTTTGGTGGCATCCCATTTTTTCACATTCTGGAGGTAAGGCTATAGTCTTTTGTCTTTTTCTGATTTTCGGTAAAATATACTTTTCAAATTAACATGACTTAGAACCATTCCTTGCAACTCAATACCCCTTCTACAGGAAGTGGACATGGTTTACTTCTGTTTTAACAGAAAAAGTGGAAAATTTTGGTGGCATCCCATTTTTTCACATTCTGGAGGTAAGGCTATAGTCTTTTGTCTTTTTCTGGTTTTCGGTAAAATACACTTTTCACATTTGCATGACTTAGAACCATTCCTTGCAACTCAATACCCCTTCTACAGGAAGTGGACATGGTTTTCTCTTGTTTTAACAGAAAAAGTGGAAAATATTGGTGGCATCCCATTTTTTCACATTCTGGAGGTAAGGCTATAGTCTTTTGTCTTTTTCTGATTTTCGGTAAAATACACTTTTCAAATTAACATGGCTTAGAACCATTCCTTGCAACTCAATACCCCTTCTACAGGAAGTGGACATGGTTTACTCCTGTTTTAACAGAAAAAGTGGAAAATTTTGGTGGCATCCCATTTTTTCACATTCTGTAGGTAAGGCTATAGTCTTTTGTCTTTTTCTGATTTTCGGTAAAATACACTTTTCACATTTGCATGACTTAGAACCATGCCTTGCAACTCAATACCCCTTCTACAGGAAGTGGACATGGTTTACTTCTGTTTTAACAGAAAAAGTGGAAAATTTTGGTGGCATCCCATTTTTTCACATTCTGGAGGTAAGGCTATAGTCTTTTGTCTTTTTCTGATTTTCGGTAAAATACAGTTTTCACATTTGCATGACTTAGAACCATTCCTTGCAACTCAATACCCCTTCTACAGGAAGTGGACATGGTTTACTCCTGTTTTAACAGAAAAAGTGGAAAATTTTGGTGGCATCCCATTTTTTCACATTCTGGACGTAAGGCTATAGTCTTTTGTCTTTTTCTGGTTTTCAGTAAAATATACTTTTCAAATTAACATGACTTAGAACCATTCCTTGCAACTCAATACCCCTACTACAGGAAGTGCACATGGTTTACTCCTGTTTTAACAGAAAAAGTAGAAAATTTTGGTGGCATCCCATTTTTTCACATTCTGGACATAAGGCTATAGTCTTTTGTCTTTTTCTGATTTTCGGTAAAATACACTTTTCACATTTGCATGACTTAGAACCATTCCTTGCAACTCAATACCCCTTCTACAGGAAGTGGACATGGTTTACTTCTGTTTTAACAGAAAAAGTGGAAAATTTTGGTGGCATCCCATTTTTTCACATTCTGGAGGTAAGGCTATAGTCTTTTGTCTTTTTCTGATTTTCGGTAAAATACACTTTTCAAATTTGCATGACGTAGAACCATTCTTTGCAACTCAATACCCCTTCTACAGGAAGTGGACATGGTTTACTTCTGTTTTAACAGAAAAAGTGGAAAATATTGGTGGCATCCCAGTTTTTCTCATTCTGGAGGTAAGGCTATAGTCTTTTGTCTTTTTCTGATTTTCGGTAAAATACACTTTTCAAATTTACATGACTTAGAACCATTCCTAGCAACTCAATACCCCGTAGATAGGAAGTGGACATGGTTTACTTCTGTTTTAACAGAAAAAGTGGAAAATTTTGGTGGCATCCCTTTTTTTCACTGTCTGGAGGTAAGGCTATAGTCTTTTGTCTTTTTCTGGTTTTCGGTAAAATATACTTTTCAAATTAACATGACTTAGAACCATTCCTTGCAACTCAATACCCCTTCTACAGGAAGTGGACATGGTTTACTTCTGTTTTAACAGAAAAAGTGGAAAATTTTGTGGCATCCCATTTTTTCACGGTCTAGAGGTAAGGCTATAGTCTTTTGTCTTTTTCTGATTTTCGGTAAAATACACTTTTCACATTTGCATGACTTAGAACCATTCCTTGCAACTCAATACCCCTTCTACAGGAAGTGGACATGGTTTACTTCTGTTTTAACAGAAAAAGTGGAAAATTTTGGTGGCATCCCATTTTTTCACATTCTGGAGGTAAGGCTATAGTCTTTTGTCTTTTTCTGGTTTTCGGTGAAATATACTTTTCAAATTAACATGACTTAGAACCATTCCTTGCAACTCAATACCCCTTCTACAGGAAGTGGAAATGGTTTACTTCTGTTTTAACAGAAAAAGTGGAAAATTTTGGTGGCATCCCATTTTTTCACTGTCCGGAGGTAAGGCTATAGTCTTTTGTCTTTTTCTGATTTTCGGTAAAATACACTTTTCACATTTGCATGACTTAGAACCATTCCTTGCAACTCAATACCCCTTCTACAGGAAGTGGACATGGTTTACTTCTGTTTTAACAGAAAAAGTAGAAAATTTTGGTGGCATCCCATTTTTTCACATTCTGGAGGTAAGGCTATACTCTTTTGTCTTTTTCTGATTTTCAGTAAAATACACTTTTCACATTTACATGACTTAGAACCATTCCTTGCAACTGAATACCCCTTCTACAGGAAGTGGACATGGTTTACTTCTGTTTTAACAGAAAAAGTGGAAAATTTTGGTGGCATCCCTTTTTTTCACGGTCTGGAGGTAAGGCTATAGTCTTTTGTCTTTTTCTGGTTTTCGGTAAAATATACTTTTCAAATTAACATGACTTAGAACCATTCCTTGCAACTCAATACCCCTTCTACAGGAAGTGGACATGGTTTACTTCTGTTTTAACAGAAAAAGTGGAAAATTTTGGTGGCATCCCATTTTTTCACATTCTGGAGGTAAGGCTATAGTCTTTTGTCTTTTTCTGATTTTCGGTAAAATACACTTTTCACATTTGCATGACTTAGAACCATTCCTTGCAACTCAATACCCCTTCTACAGGAAGTGGACATGGTTTACTTCTGTTTTAACAGAAAAAGTGGAAAATTTTGGTGGCATCCCATTTTTTCACTATCTGAAGGTAATGCTATAGTCTTTTGTCTTTTTCCTGTTTTCAGTAAAATATACTTTTCAAATTAACATGACTTAGAACCATTCCTTGCAACTCAATACCCCTTCTACAGGAAGTGGACATGGTTTACTTCTGTTTTAACAGAAAAAGTGGAAAATTTTGGTGGCATCCCATTTTTTCACTGTCTGGAGGTAAGGCTACAGTCTTTTGTCTTTTTCTGATTTTCGGTAAAATATACTTTTCAAATTAACATGACTTAGAACCATTCCTTGCAACTCAATACCCCTTCTACAGGAAGTGGACATGGTTTACTTCTGTTTTAACAGAAAAAGTGGAAAATTTTGGTGGCATCCCATTTTTTCACATTCTGGAGGTAAGGCTATAGTCTTTTGTCTTTTTCTGATTTTCGGTAAAATACACTTTTCACATTTGCATGACTTAGAACCATTCCTTGCAACTCAATACCCCTTCTACAGGAAGTGGACATGGTTTACTCCTGTTTTAACAGAAAAAGTGGAAAATTTTGGTGGCATCCCATTTTTTCACATTCTGGACGTAAGGCTATAGTCTTTTGTCTTTTTCTGATTTTCGGTAAAATACACTTTTCAAATTAACATGACTTAGAACCATTCCTTGCAACTCAATACCCCTTCTACAGGAAGTGGACATGGTTTACTCCTGTTTTAACAGAAAAAGTGGAAAATTTTGGTGGCATCCCATTTTTTCACATTCTGGAGGTAAGGCTATAGTCTTTTGTCTTTTTCTGATTTTCGGTAAAATTTACTTTTCAAATTAACATGACTTAGAGCCATTCCTTGCAACTCAATACCCCTTCTACAGGAAGTGGACATGGTTTACTTCTGTTTTAACAGAAAAAGTGGAAAATTTTGGTGGCATCCCATTTTTTCACGGTCTGGAGGTAAGGCTATAGTCTTTTGTCTTTTTCTGGTTTTCGGTAAAATATACTTTTCAAATTAACATGACTTAGAACCATTCCTTGCAACTCAATACCCCTTCTACAGGAAGTGGACATGGTTTACTTCTGTTTTAACAGAAAAAGTGGAAAATTTTGGTGGCATCCCATTTTTTCACATTCTGGAGGTAAGGCTACAGTCTTTTGTCTATTTCTGGTTTTCGGTAAAATATAGTTTTCAAATTAACATGACTTAGAACCATTCCTTGCAACTCAATACCCCTTCTACAGGAAGTGGACATGGTTTACTTCTGTTTTAACAGAAAAAGTGGAAAATTTTGGTGGCATCCCATTTTTTCACGGTCTGGAGGTAAGGCTATAGTCTTTTGTCTTTTTCTGATTTTCGGTAAAATACACTTTTCACATTTGCATGACTTAGAACCATTCCTTGCAACTCAATACCCCTTCTACAGGAAGTGGGCATGGTTTACTCCTGTTTTAACAGAAAAAGTGGAAAATTTTGGTGGCATCCCGTTTTTTCACATTTTGGAGGTAAGGCTATAGTCTTTTGTCTTTTTCTGATTTTCGGTAAAATACACTTTTCACATTTGCATGACTTAGAACCATTCCTTGCAACTCAATACCCCTTCTACAGGAAGTGGACATGGTTTACTTCTGTTTTAACAGAAAAAGTGGAAAATTTTGGTGGCAGCCCATTTTTTCACATTCTGGAGGTCAGGCTATAGTCTTCTGTCTTTTTCTGATTTTCGGTAAAATACACTTTTCACATTTGCATGACTTAGAACCATTCCTTGCAACTCAATACCCCTTCTACAGGAAGTGGACATGGTTTACTTCTGTTTTAACAGAAAAAGTGGAAAATTTTGGTGGCATCCCATTTTTTCACATTCTGGAGGTAAGGCTATAGTCTTTTGTCTTTTTCTGATTTTCGGTAAAATACAGTTTTCACATTTGCATGACTTAGAACCATTCCTTGCAACTCAATACCCCTTCTACAGGAAGTGGACATGGTTTACTCCTGTTTTAACAGAAAAAGTGGAAAATTTTGGTGGCATCCCATTTTTTCACATTCTGGAGGTAAGGCTATAGTCTTTTGTCTTTTTCTGATTTTCGGTAAAATACACTTTTCACATTTGCATGACTTAGAACCATTCCTTGCAACTCAATACCCCTTCTACAGGAAGTGGGCATGGTTTACTCCTGTTTTAACAGAAAAAGTGGAAAATTTTGGTGGCATCCCGTTTTTTCACATTTTGGAGGTAAGGCTATAGTCTTTTGTCTTTTTCTGATTTTCGGTAAAATACACTTTTCACATTTGCATGACTTAGAACCATTCCTTGCAACTCAATACCCCTTCTACAGGAAGTGGACATGGTTTACTCCTGTTTTAACAGAAAAAGTGGAAAATTTTGGTGGCATCCCATTTTTTCACATTCTGGAGGTAAGGCTATATTCTTTTGTCTTTTTCTGATTTTCGGTAAAATACAGTTTTCACATTTGCATGACTTAGAACCATTCCTTGCAACTCAATACCCCTTCTACAGGAAGTGGACATGGTTTACTTCTGTTTTAACAGAAAAAGTGGAAAATTTTGGTGGCATCCCATTTTTTCACTGTCTGGAGGTAAGGCTATAGTCTTTTGTCTTTTTCTGATTTTCGGTAAAATTTACTTTTCAAATTAACATGACTTAGAGCCATTCCTTGCAACTCAATACCCCTTCTACAGGAAGTGGACATGGTTTACTTCTGTTTTAACAGAAAAAGTGGAAAATTTTGGTGGCATCCCATTTTTTCACATTCTGGAGGTAAGGCTATAGTCTTTTGTCTTTTTCTGATTTTCGGTAAAATACACTTTTCACATTTGCATGACTTAGAACCATTCCTTGCAACTCAATACCCCTTCTACAGGAAGTGGACATGGTTTACTCCTGTTTTAACAGAAAAAGTGGAAAATTTTGGTGGCATCCCATTTTTTCACATTCTGGAGGTAAGGCTATAGTCTTTTGTCTATTTCTGGTTTTCGGTAAAATATAGTTTTCAAATTAACATGACTTAGAACCATTCCTTGCAACTCAATACCCCTTCTACAGGAAGTGGACATGCTTTACTTCTTTTTTAACAGAAAAAGTGGAACATTTTGGTGGCATCCCATTTTTTAACTGCTTGGAGGTAAGGCTATAGTCTTTTGTCTTTTTCTGGTTTTCGGTAAAATATACTTTTCAAATTAACATGACTTAGAACTATTCCTTGCAACTCAATACCCATGAGATAGGAAGTGCACATGGTTTACAACTGTTTTAACAGAAAAAGTGGAAAATTTTGGTGGCATCCCATTTTTTCACATTCTGGAGGTAAGGCTATAGTCTTTTGTCTTTTTCTGATTTTCGGTAAAATACACTTTTCACATTTGCATGACTTAGAACCATTCCTTGCAACTCAATACCCCTTCTACAGGAAGTGGACATGGTTTACTTCTGTTTTAACAGAAAAAGTGGGAAATTTTGGTGGCATCCCATTTTTGCACATTTTGGAGGTAAGGCTATAGTCTTTTGTCTTTTTCTGGTTTTCGGTAAAATACACTTTTCACATTTGCATGACTTAGAACCATTCCTTGCAACTCAATACCCCTTCTACAGGAAGTGGACATGGTTTACTTCTGTTTGAACAGAAAAAGTGGAAAATTTTGGTGGCATCCCATTTTTTCACGGTCTGGCGGTAAGGCTATACTCTTTTGTCTTTTTCTGGTTTTCGGTAAAATATACTTTTCAAATTAACATGACTTAGAACCATTCCTTGCAACTCAATACCCCTTCTACAGGAAGTGGACATGGTTTACTTCTGTTTTAACAGAAAAAGTAGAAAATTTTGGTGGCATTCCATTTTTTCACATTCTGGAGGTAAGGCTATAGTCTTTTGTCTTTTTCTGGTTTTCGGTAAAATATACTTTTCAAATTAACATGACTTAGAACCATTCCTTGCAACTCAATACCCCTTTTACAGGAAGTGGACATGGTTTACTTCTGTTTTAACAGAAAAAGTGGAAAATTTTGGTGGCATCCCATTTTTTCACATTCTGGAGGTAAGGCTATAGTCTTTTGTCTTTTTCTGATTTTCGGTAAAATACACTTTTCAAATTTGCATGACTTAGAACCATTCCTTGCAACTCAATACCCCTTCTGCAGGAAGTGGACATGGTTTACGCCTGTTTTAACAGAAAAAGTGGAAAATTTTGGTGGCATCCCATTTTTTCACATTCTGGACATAAGGCTATAGTCTTTTGTCTTTTTCTGATTTTCGGTAAAATACACTTTTCCCATTTGCATGACTAAGAACCATTCCTTGCAGGTCAATACCCCTTCTACAGGAAGTGGACATGGTTTACTACTGTTTTAACAGAAAAAGTGGAAAATTTTGGTGGCATCCCATTTTTTCACTGTCTGGAGGTAAGGCTATAGTCTTTTGTCTTTTTCTGGTTTTCGGTAAAATATACTTTTCCCATTTGCATGAGTTAGAACCATTCCTTGCCACTCAATACCCCTTCTACAGGAAGTGGACATGGTTTACTCCTGTTTTAACAGAAAAAGTGGAAAATTTTGGTGGCATCCCATTTTTTCACATTCTGGAGGTAAGGCTATAGTCTTTTGTCTTTTTCTGATTTTCGGTAAAATACACTTTTCACATTTGCATGACTTAGAACCATGCCTTGCAACTCAATACCCCTTCTACAGGAAGTGGACATGGTTTACTTCTGTTTTAACAGAAAAAGTGGAAAATTTTGGTGGCAGCCCATTTTTTCACATTCTGGAGGTCAGGCTATAGTCTTTTGTCTTTTTCTGATTTTCGGTAAAATACACTTTTCACATTTGCATGACTTAGAACCATTCCTTGCAACTCAATACCCCTTCTACAGGAAGTGGACATGGTTTACTTCTGTTTTAACAGAAAAAGTGGAAAATTTTGGTGGCATCCCATTTTTTAACTGCTTGGAGGTAAGGCTATAGTCTTCTGTCTTTTTCTGATCTTCGGTAAAATATACTTTTCAAATTAACATGACTTACAACTATTCCTTGCAACTCAATACCCATGAGATAGGAAGTGCACATGGTTTACAACTGTTTTAACAGAAAAAGTGGAAAATTTTGGTGGCATCCCATTTTTTCACATTCTGGAGGTAAGGCTATAGTCTTTTGTCTTTTTCTGATTTTCGGTAAAATACACTTTTCACATTTGCATGACTTAGAACCATTCCTTGCAACTCAATACCCCTTCTACAGGAAGTGGACATGGTTTACTTCTGTTTTAACAGAAAAAGTGGAAAATTTTGGTGGCATCCCATTTTTTCACATTCTGGAGGTAAGGCTATAGTCTTTTGTCTATTTCTGGTTTTCGGTAAAATATAGTTCTCAAATTAACATGACTTACAACCATTCCTTGCAACTCAATACCCCTTCTACAGGAAGTGGACATGGTTTACTACTGTTTTAACAGAAAAAGTGGAAAATTTTGATGGCATCCCAGTTTTTCACTGTCTGGAGGTAAGGCTATAGTCTTTTGTCTTTGTCTGATTTTTGGTAAAATACACTTTTCACATTTGCATGACTTAGAACCATTCCTTGCAACTCAATACCCCTTCTACAGGAAGTGGACATGGTTTACTTCTGTTTGAACAGAAAAAGTGGAAAATTTTGGTGGCATCCCATTTTTTCACGGTCTGGCGGTAAGGCTATACTCTTTTGTCTTTTTCTGGTTTTCGGTAAAATATACTTTTCAAATTAACATGACTTAGAACCATTCCTTGCAACTCAATACCCCTTCTACAGGAAGTGGACATGGTTTTCTCTTGTTTTAACAGAAAAAGTGGAAAATATTGGTGGCATCCCATTTTTTTCACATTCTGGAGGTAAGGCTATAGTCTTTTGTCTTTTTCTGATTTTCGGTAAAATACACTTT
>JAFBMS010002635.1:0-26333 GCA_019788955.1 Albula glossodonta
ACATACTCACACTCACACTCAAATCTCAGCATGTTTTTGAGAATAAGACACTTGAGGAGGCATTCATATCTCTGATTATTTCTGTATAGCTGTGCTCCACGGCCAAATCCGATAAGGCAAATGAATGCCACTTTTTATTTGCCATTGAGAAAACAGATGAGTGACTGATGTCCTCATAAAGGAGCAGAGCGCTGATGCCGTATGAATATCAATTTCAGCACGAGCCAATGATTCACTGCAGGCTGCGTGACTGGCAGGGTGCGCCAGCGTGCCATTCAGAGAAAAAGCCCACCGAAAAAGCACACTTTACTCTACATTACAGCCCTGAATTATGCCCTTTTCATAAATAAATTCAGCTGACCTGCATCTGCAGAACCCCCAGCGCTTGATTGGTGGCTCTGCTCCACATCCTTTTATGAATTTTTTTATCAATTCATAAGGTTGCTTAGATACGGGTCTAATGTAATAATCAAATCTGAAACACCTCACTTCTGCGCTTACCTAAATAATGCTTTTATTTTCTCCCACAGGACCTCTAAATCGGGGGTGAATGAAATTGTTTTCTTTTCGAGCTGACGCAGCATACATGTGAAATAATCTGCTATTCTTCCCCATTCAGCCCCAATAATCACAATTACACAGAGGGGAGGGCCTGGCTGAGCAGATCTGAGCCCCAGATAATGACCATGCGAGCTGCGGCCTCCGATTCCTGACACAAGCACGGGGGAATGTCTGACCTTCCAGGGTTCCAACGCACCATGACGAAAAAAAACCCCTACGCGGCCCCCCCACCACACCGCCATTTAAGGAAGACTCCGCCTCTCTCCATCAGCTCTGCTTGCTCCGATGGCAGAGCTGCTTGTTGGGTGGAGATGTGGGTGGATGTGGGTTTCCTTGGTGTAGTTTGCGTGGGACTCCAACAGGAGACCGTAGCTTAGCTACCGTCAATAACGCGCCAACCATGTTAATGGAAAGCTTAATGAATCAAAAGGTTTGTGGGTTATTGTCATTCAATCAACAGAACTAATGTCTTCTGAGAAAAGAAAAATCAGGAGAGAGCAAGAAAAAGCTCATTATCAAAGCTGGTGGTGAAAAAGCCCATTATTCATCACAGTCCATACGCTTCTGCACTGCCAAGAATTTTACATAGCTGCTTTTGTCTTCCAGTTTTACTCTTTTTTTCTCTTTCCTGGTCGTCATTTGCTGCTTCTAACAGGAGCCCCGTCAGCTGCCTCAGAACCAAAGATCTGGGCAGCACATACATGCAAGCCTTTATCCAGAGCAGCTTAAACTGCTTACTTACTTTTACAGAACAGCATTCATACTGCTGAGGGAGATTTTACTGAAGCAGCTCAGGATGGATGGATGGATGGATGGATGGATGGATAGATAGATAGATAGCTACTAGCACTAAAAACAACAATAAAATGCATTAGAAAACAGGGAAAAAGATGAAAACACACAGAGCTGCTAAAACAGGCTGCGACTAACACGACGCCATCTTTCAAACCTTTCATGCTCTGAAGCCCCCTCTAGTCAAAGTCACATTTTCCAGGATTCAGTGTGCCGTTGGCCCACAGAGGAATCCAACACACACAGCTGAAGTTCGAGATCTGAAATGTTTTTGTAAGGGTGAACATTTGGAAATTCTGGGCTGTTTTACAAGTGAGCTTGAAGTTGGTCCAGATGTGACATCACAAACGGGTGTAATTTGCATATCTCTCCCCAATGGCGTGACCTAGCCAGCTATCAGAGACATCTGCGTGAGGCTGTTCCATTGTCTAAACCTGCTCTTTTACATTTCCAACATATTGGGACTCTGACTGTGTGCTCATGGCATGTATGGCAGTGACTTATGTGGGACTTGAACCTGCAGTCTCCCGCTGATAAAAAGCCCAGTTTCCTAACCACTGCACTATGCCACTACACTGTTAAACCGCCCTGTTACCCTGAAGGGGGTGATCACTCTTTCAATTCAGATAAATGACACCCCCGCATTCCCCCTTCCTCAGCACAGAGGGGTAGTGTAGGTATTAGGCCCTGGGTCTGTGCCCCAGGACACAGAGGGGTAGTGTAGGTATTAGGCCCTGGGTCTGTGCCCCAGGATACAGAGGGGTAGTGTAGGTATTAGGCCCTGGGTCTGTGCCCCAGGACACAGAGGGGTAGTGTAGGTATTAGGCCCTGGGTCTGTGCCCCAGGATACAGAGGGGTAGTGTAGGTATTAGGCCCTGGGTCTGTGCCCCAGGACACAGAGGGGTAGTGTAGGTATTAGGCCCTGGGTCTGTGCCCCAGGACACAGAGGGGTAGTGTAGGTATTAGGCCCTGGGTCTGTGCCCCAGGACACAGAGGGGTAGTGTAGGTATTAGGCCCTGGGTCTGTGCCCCAGGATACAGAGGGGTAGTGTAGGTATTAGGCCCTGGGTCTGTGCCCTAGGACACAGAGGGGTAGTGTAGGTATTAGGCCCTGGGTCTGTGCCCCAGGACACAGAGGGGTAGTGTAGGTATTAGGCCCTGGGTCTGTGCCCCAGGATACAGAGAGGTAGTGTAGGTATTAGGCCCTGGGTCTGTGCCCCAGGACACAGAGGGGTAGTGCAGGTATTAGCCTTAGAGTCTGGCTCCTCCCTCACCAGCAGTGACCTCTGATCTTTGACCTTTGACCCACACTCCCCTTGGGTCTCTAAACTGCATTGGTTGGGCAGCCACATGTAATAAAGCGTATTGATAAAAAGGGACAAAATGAAATCAGCCTTCTGGTGTCCAGATAAGCCCAAGGGGAGGAGGGTGTTTTCTGAGATCAGACGGACGCATGCCTTCTGTTGTGTGCTGCTGAATGGAAAGGTCAGTCGCTATAACACTGCACACAGGCCATAGGAGTCTGCCTGCACCTTTCTGCTCCCTAACACAATGCTAATCAATACGGGTGCTGCCAGCCTCTACCTACTGCAGGGAACAGCCTGGAAGCAACAGCAGGGGGAACAGCCGGGACAGGTCACTCAGAGCAGGGGGAACAGCGTGGACAGATCACTCAGAGCAGGGGGAACAGCAGGGGGAACAGCGTGGACAGATTACTCAGAGCAGGGAGAACAGCAGGGGGAACAGCGTGGACGGATCACTCAAAGCAGGGGGAACAGTGGGGACAGATCACTCAGAGCAGGGGGAACAGCCAGGACAGATCACTCAGAGCAGGAAGAACAGCTTACAACAAAGAAAATAGCAATGATAATTAGATCATGAAAATAACTATTCTCATAAATTCAGAACTGCATCAAGTATATCATATTAATTCATTTTAAAGAGGAAATTTTAATATCAAAATGTATGATGCACCAACAAGCCAAATGTGCACTATAAATATTGGTTTTTGCTCAGCTGCTAACATACTGTACATCAGCTCAACCTTTCTTGAACGAACGCCCCCTCACCTCATCATGACACGCCCTGCGCCCCCCCAATAAATAAATAAATAAATAAACTAACACAAACACACACATTCAAAGGCAGTGATGTGATATAGATGTAAGTATATGCAGTAGAAATCAGTGGGTAGAGTAGATCACTTGACCAATTGACCATGCCAGAAATATTTTACAGTGAAAAACTCAAATTACAAAACTGACTCACAGAGACCAGTGTTTTTGGTCAAAATGATTGTCAAAATGTTGAAATATCAGTGATATACTCTGTTTTTAGAAAAGGCCTCAAGTGGTTATATTTTATTTATGTTTGAATGTGATGAGGCTACGTGACATTTATGTTTCCTATCAGAGAATGCAGTCATTAACCAAGAACATTGGTCATAAGCCTATTTTTAAACGCTCTCTGATTTTTTTAAGTAACCATTCCAGGACAACTAGGAAAATATTGTCTTTTGGGGAAAAACAATAACACTTGTGAACTGATTGAAATTGTTGTAAATGTATGTGATAGCAAATTCACAGAAAAACAATCAGGCAAGCAAAACTCACGAAGTGCTGTGGTGGCACACCCTGCATATACCTATGACCAGGCAGATTATAAAGATGCCAGAAAAAAAGGAGAATGCCTGGTCAGCAATTGCTTACCAAATAAAAACTACTCGTAAATAGCTCTCGTAGCTAGCTCGTAACATCTTGCATAACTGCTTAAAGCTCTACTCAGCTAATTTACAGAGCTGATGTTAGTCAAAACAGATATGCAGGCTAACAACAATACCTGCTTAGTGATTCACTGTAACTGAGTGCTGACCTGTTGCCACACCACCCATATTTAAAAGTGGAATTTATGTTGGTAATGCTCGCTCGTTTCCGAAATTCCAAGCTAACGTCATGGTAGAAAAATGAAACGAGAAACCAATGTAAGATTCCACGTTGATTTAATTGATTTTAAAGAGGATTTTAAAGTGATTAGTCTGTAGCATGACAAGATGAGGTCAAGTATGGAGCGCATTTGTTGGACTGTGAGTGATTACTATGGCCTCTTCCTCCATCATCGATGAGTGTCAAATGTCGTCGGAATGATACTTAAGTGCGTTTATACTTCTTGTGAACTTTAACGTCAGGCGACATTAGAACGTTCGTGAACATTCTGCGATTTCAATATGTGAGTATGAACCAGGCTTTAGTCGCGCAAAAACATAATTATATCTTTTGATTCAAATTCAAATGAGCATTTTTTTGTGCTGACAGAGGTTTAAAAGGTATGATGAATAACTGTGGTTAACGCCCCCCGTTTGTGCCTGAGCACCCCCTTCTCAGCTGACGGGTTCCCAGCGCCCCCCAAAGTTGTACGAACGCCCCCTGGGGGGCGGTACCGCCCCCGTTGAGAAACACTACTGTACATAGATGCCAGGAGCCCAGACAGAGGCCAGAGGAGCCTCACCAGCTGGTCCGGGACCCCTGACAGAGTTTGATGCGATGCTGGAATTCTGGGAGTCACACAGAGCAAAGAACTTCCCAGCCCGTACGCATGCCACTTCACCCTGCTGCTTAAGAGTGTCCTCTCTCTCTTTCTCTACCTCTCTCGCTCTCTCTCTCTCTCATGCTTTCTTCCCTCCAAACACATACTGCCTTTTTGAATCTATTCATGTTCTCTTTCACTGTATTTCTCTCCTACTCTCTGTCCCCTTCTCCCTTCTTTATCTCCCTCTGTTCTTACATGATCTCTCACATATTCTGTCTCTTTCCCTCCTTCCCTCCCCCTCACCCTCTCTCTCTGATTGTTCGGTTACACACTTCCCTCTCTCAGTACTGTAGGGTTTCACTCCACCACCTGCCGCATAAGCCTGCCAGACCAGCCTCTCAGTGTAAAAACTTACAGATAAACCACAACACAGAGGAATGAAAACAAAGCGCAGAGAGCAGAGCGCAGAGCACAGCGAGCACACAGCACAGCAAGCACAGAGCACAGCAAGCACAGCGAGCACGGAGCGCAGAGAGCGCAGAGCACAGAGAGCGCAGAGAGCACAGACCACAGAGCGCAGTGAGCACAGAGCGCAGAGCACAGAGATTGCAGAACGCAAAGCACAGCGAGCACAGAGAGCAGAGCGCAGAGTGCAGAGCACAGCGAGCACAGAGCACAGAGCGCAGAGTGCAGCGAGCACAGAGCGCAGAGCACAGAGAGTGCAGAGTGCAGAGCACAGCGAGCACAGAGCGCAGAGCACAGAGAGTGCAGAGCACAGAGAGCAGAGTGCAGAGAGCACAGAGCGCAGAGCACAGCGAGCACAGAGCACAGAGAGTGCAGAGAGGAGAGCACAGCGAGCACAGAGCGCAGAGCACAGAGAGTGCAGAGAGCAGAGCACAGAGAGCACAGAGTGCAGAGCACAGAGCACAGAGAGCGCAGAGAGCAGAGCGCAGATAGCACAGAGCGCAGAGCACAGAGTACAGAGAGCGCAGAGAGCAGAGAGCACAGAGCGCAGCGAGCACAGACCGCAGAGCACAGAGAGCACAGCGAGCACAGAGCGCAGAGCACAGCGAGCACAGAGCGCAGAGCGCAGCGAGCGCAGAGAGCAGAGCACAGCGAGCACAGAGAGCAGAGAGCACATTTGGTGAAAGCCCCTGGCATACGGGGGTGTGTGGTACACAGGGAGGACGAGGGGCTGACATGGCTTAGAATGGTGAAACGTGTGTGTGGACCAGAGTGTGATGAGTGTGTGTTAGAGACCAGCTGCCATCGAGCTGCCCCACCCCCCCCCCCCCCCCCCCGCCCCCCCGCGGGTCCTGCAGGACTATCAGCTCCGCACAGCACTTTGATTGTAATGATCAATCACACAGGGACAATGGGGCTCCGCTCGCCGGGCCCCGGCCCATGGCCACCAGGCCAGAGGGATCGATATCAGTTGGCGCTTGTTGATAAAGGCAGTGCTGATTTCATATTGTTCCCCTGCAGTTCCCAATAACCACAGAAATTCGAGCACAACAAACACTACACGCATAACACACACACACACACACACACACACAGGGATGCAAGCACAACGAACACTATACATATAACACACACACACGCAAACACAGGGACGCAAACACAACAAACACTACACTCATAACACACATACACACACACACACACAAACACAAGGATGCAAGCACAACAAACACGACACAAATAACACACACACACACACACAAACAAACACAGGGACGCAAGCACAACAAACACTACACACATAACACACACACACAAACAAACACAGGGACGCAAGCACAACAAACACAACACACATAACACACACACACACACGCAAACACAGGGAGGCAAGCACAACAAACACTACACGCATAACACACACACGCGCGCACACACACACACACATACAAACACAGGGACGCAAGCACAACAAACGCTACACGCATAACACACACACACAAACACAGGGACGCAAGCACAACAAACACTACACACATAACACACACACACACAACAACCACACACAGACGTATGTACAAAGCACACACACAAATACAACTGTAAACATACACACGGACATATGCACACACAGACACACGTGTAGATACTGTATACAGAGCAGGTACTAAGTTAATTTGTTTAATTTCCAATGAACATATGCACTCTGTAAACCTGCAGGTGCTATGCTGGCCACTGGAGGGTACCTGAGAGCATCGGCACTGATGAGTTTAACTGACTTAACCCCCTGTTTACCCCAGTGAGGCCGAGCCAGCAGCTGCTTTACCAAGGTGACAGTGCAGCTAGACTCAAACACGCAGCCACGGAAAGCATACCTGCACCACTCACCCGCGGATACCGAATACTTAACCTCTACTCTGGGATGTCACGTGGATCAAAAGCAACATACAACATTCCACTTGCTGTTAACCTGTTGAATAATTGTGTCATGTGAAAACCATTCCTATGAATTATTTGAGTCACGTTTCATTTCCCTTTAATCTGCTTTAAAGGGATGGGGAACCATTCATGTTTAACAGAGCCCATCACTAATTCCCGTGCCTTACTCCCATGAGTCCACTGCGGGCACAAATGCGTGTGTGTGTGTGCGTGTGAGTGTGTATGGGTGTTTGAGTGTGTGTGACTGAGCGTGTGTGTGTATGGGTGTTTAAGTGTGTGTGACTGAGTATGTATGGGTATTTGAGTGTTTGTGTGTGTGTAGATTGTGTGTGTGTGTATGTGAGTGTGTGTGTGTGTGTGTGTGTGAGTGTGTGTGTGTGTGTGTGTGTGTGTGTGTGTATGTGAGTGTAAGTGTGTGTGTGTGTGTGTGTGTGTGTGTGTGTGTGTGTGTGTGTGTGTGTGTATGTGAGTGTAAGTGTGTGTGTGTGTGTGTGTGTGTGTGTGTAAAGGAAAAGACAGAGAAACAGAAGAGGGTTTTTCTTGCTTTCAAGGCTGTTCTGATTAATTACCAGTGACACAAGAGGATGGCTCCACATCAGTGAACCTCAGCCAATCATGGAGAGGGAGAGACCTGCATCCCTCACTTCGTCTCCAAGGACACCTGATCCATCCCCCTCTCCCATGTCTTCCTAAACACATTCGCCACCGCTCAGAAACAGAGGAACAGCGAAACACATTTACACCACAGAACAGTTAAATACCCTAAGCTGATTGGTCTAGAGGGTGTTGATTATTTTCCTATAAAAAACACTGCAATAAAGTAGTTCTAGTAAAAGTGTCCTTATCACTGCTCCAAATTAATACCCGCGGCTGTTTAAAGTTCAGTTTCAATGGAACATTCAATTTACAACCGGAAATAATGGCAAGAACAGCAACAACATAGCCCTGCAACAATTTTGTGTAACTGAATTTGAGTGATGAATTATTTATGTTGCAGATGGCTGTGATAGAGGATGAGCTAGTCTGGGCTGCGAGCGCATGCAGAAACCGGCGGTTCAGCCGGCACATCGCCCTGTCATGCTTTATTTTCATATATATTACGTTAGATTAGATTAAATACGATTAGATAATACTTCAGTGTCTGTTTTACAGAAATCTGTGCTGTCTTACAAAGCTGCTTTCCATAATCAAAGCAAGCAGAATGGAGCAGTGGAGGTGATGCTGGTACTTTGGGCAGCTCTTGGAGCTAAAGCAGCTGTTTGTGGTGTGGCTGTGTGTTTGAGTGCCAGCTGTGCTGGTACCAGCCATGGTCAGACGGTCATCACTGAGCACCTGCAGCTAGCCTGATCTGGCTGGGGAACAGCAGGGGTTAAACTGGTTAAAGTCCGCACTTTAATTGCTCTAACGGTCTGAGTAGCTGCAGGACTCCTGAGCGGACCACACAGTGCCTCAGAGTCTCCCGTGCGGCAGGCCGTAAGTGACTCTCACATCTGCAGCGTGGAGAGAGGTGAGGGCTGGTCGTCATGGGAAACAGAAGAGTCACAATGGAGAATGGCTCTGTAGGATGAAATACAAATTTCCGCTTTGGGCAGCACAATAAAAAAATCAATAAATCAATCAAACACTGCACAAAATACCAATAAAGGCCCTTTGCAATGAGCCATGGTAGCGGTATTGCTCCAACATGCAGCTGATATTGAAGAAAAAAATACCCGTCTTGATGTCACACACTCAATTAGCAAACACACTTACACTGTGACGGGATGAAACTCTTCTCTCAGATAAAGACTCCAGCCTTCATAAAGCCCCTCATTGAAAAGCCGTGATTAACAAAAGACATGCTCATGGCTGAGTGCTTTCCCTTTAAGGCAATAAAAATGAATGAAAAATAGCTTCTTTTCATTTTGCTGGTTCCATATTAAAAGGAGAGCACAGGCCGCCCCATTAGATCATACCTGTGAGCTCAGAGCGCTGCTGCCTGACAGGAGCTTACGGCTTTAAGGACTCATTTCCTATAGAAGCACAGCACTGATCAGCCTTGGCTTGAGTCATTCAGAACGGGTATACCATCAACACAATGCAACACCAGCAAAATAGTCCATTCTTAGATATGATAATTAAAAGACAGGTATTTTTATGTATTATTTCTTCTGCATCTGGCATAAAATGGCCAGACTTGCACTTTCTGGGATTCTGTCTCTGGCTAACGATCCAGGAGACTCAATACTTGCATGCCGGGAGCCATTCCTCATCGATCGATTCACTAGGCGATTTGATCCATCAGGTCATTAAAAGATCATTAGGAACAAAATGCCTGAAAGACCAGTGACCCCGGAGGACTAGATTTCTGATACTTTAACGAGCTGCCTGGCAAAACCGATAAACGGCTCACGAGCATTTGTCTTATGTCCACCAGGGTTTGCCTGCCGCTGGGTTACTCTGCCATTGGGCTACTTTGCTTTACCACTATGCTGCTAACCTCCCCATCACTGCCTGTCTGGTGCTCTGAACTCCACCCAAAGGAAATCCTGACCTGTGGTCTCATCCTGATGACATCATTCATCTGAGCCACCACATGTAAACCAATAAATATGAGAAACTACATGGAAAATGCTTGCAATTACATTGTTAATATTAATTAACGTTATTCATACAGTACATTTTATTCAGTGCAGTTAAAGTGTTTTAAGAAAAAGATGATAGCAGCAGATTAAATGTTATTATGAGATTACATATGTCATTCTACTACTATGCACATATGAAATCTACACGTGATATGGAGAAATAAAATATTATGAAATTAAAAATTAAAAATATAATGCATACGCCTCGGCAGATATCCTCAACAACCATGTCAGATGTGTAGTTGGTGCAGGAGTGCTTTGTCCCTCTCGCTCTGCAGGGCGGGTCTGACGTACGGCCTCGCTGCGCAGTATTTATTTACTTCATTTGAGACGGGCACACGGAGAGGCAGCTCTAATGTGGGTCCTGCTTATTTATGTCCTGCAGGAGACCGTGCGGCCCTGATTTATCTGCAGGGATGAGCACACAAAGACGCCACATAACTTCCTCTTTAATTACACTGCCAGGTATGGCCCAGTAAATCACAGCTCAACTGCTTCTCTTTTCATTTTTTACATTGTGCACATGGGCTTCCAAAGCTGTCCGCGCTGTTCTGCTGCGAGGGTGGAGGACATTTTCAGACCTCTAGAGGTCCCCTCTTAAGAATAACCTCAGCGTCAGTGTAACGCAATGCTTACGGAGTTATGGACTTGCAGCTGAGAGCTTGCAGGTTTGAATCCCAGACAGGGATTCAGAGATTGCATAATGACTCTCCATAAAGCTCATGTCTCTCCAGCACACTCACAAAAGCAGCACTGCGGAGCTCTGCAGAATCCAGTATCTCCAAACACAGAATCCTAACATGAACAGGGCAGTGACAAACGGAGTAATGACGGGGCTCATGCACAGACATGAGCAGGCTAAGGGTAACCGTATTATAACTGTGAGTGTAATCCATAAACGCAGTAATCAAACACACCTCAACCTGTAATGTGTTAATGGAGCCCCACGCAGACCTGCACTACCGCAGGATGCAAATAAACACTGAGCGAAAACCATGCAGGAGGCCGATAAAACGTGAGTTCAGCGCAGTTTAATGGTTTCGTTTCCCAGCAGGCGAGAGAGGACTCACCTACAGTGCACAAAACTACGTGCATTAGCTCATGAGCCTGGAAATACAAGCATGGGCCGAAAACACACCAAGACTAAGGACCAAAACACACTGACATGAGCATGGAACATAAATATGCATAAACTGAGATTGAACATGAGTGAATAAAGAACAAGCATTCCCGTGACACACGCGCAGATGCACACTATATCTCATTTGCATACATGCATAATTTAAGACGGACTGAGACTCATCCTCCCCTGCTTTGCTGTTGCCGTGACGCTGCTGTGGTGTTGAAGCTAACATAGCATTCCCCAGCCCAGCTCTCTTCGTAAGTATGAAAACCGCCCCGCTCTTGTTCCTGTCTATCTATCTACTGCGCACTCAGAGTGCCACTCTGGACAACACATCAATTACCCAGCACTCAAGAGCCGTTTGTCCTTCCCTGGCGAGTCTGACACCTGCTTGAAATAATGGCTTCTGGTTACCGATGCATCTGAGAGCAAGAAGCTAAAAAATGGACTCTGGCACAGCTGCATTAGAATGTTTCATTGTGTCATCACAGCTACAGCAGAATGCTTCATTGTGCAGTCACAGCTACATTACAATGTGTCATTATGACATCACAGGTGAATTAGAATTCTTGCTTTTTGATTTCAAAATCCTTGAATACTACATGAGAAGGCCAGACTGTTGTCTTGTGTAAATTTGCATGGCTTGTTTTCCACAGGTTTAATCTACTGTGGTAAAAAAGAACTCATGTTGTGTCACTCAGTGTGTCCCCATGCTGAAACAGAGGCCAGTGTCAGTCAATTTTTTTTTTACAGCTGAGACCCTTTGTAGAGAAATTAGTCGCTTCCCGGCTTTGTTGACACTCTCCCCAGACAGCTTCCCATTTTGAATCCCCTTGACAGCGCAGCCAGAGCAGCTGACTCCCCTGTGAGTTGGCGCGAGAGAAACATGGTGACGAGGTGTGAACACCATCTTTATCAGGCAGCGTGGACTGAGCGCGCTCCCTGCAGGACTCATCTCCCTGACTGATCCTGCAGGCCTTGAGCAGCAGCACACAGGCACAGTGCCGCTCCGCAATTATGTCCCCAAACCTCCATCAGCCTGTCTTATGTGAAGGATAAGTCTCCATGTGACTGGAGCAATATCTGCTGCGGAATTCCCCTGCATGGGAAACGGGCTTCTGAGATGTGTTATTGTCTGAGTGTCAGGTTACGGGGTGCATGCTATTCCTATATTCCTGAATTCCTATATGCCACACATTATGTAATTATTATAAATCCATAAAACACATTCACAGTTTAATTTCAATTCTAAACTCTGTTGGAATTAAATTAACAGACATTATTTGCTTTGTAATCCATTTTATAGTTTGTGCTTTTCATTAAATGTTAACAATCAAATTCAAAAGCATTCTGTTACGCAGAAACAAAATTTATCCCCAAAATATGAATGCATCAGACACAGGGGTTCACCTCTATCACACAGCTCTGTGACGTTCAGACAGCTTTTACCTTCAGCACTTATCCCTGAGACTGCCAAACTCAGCATTCTGCGCCGGAACTAAGCATCCAAATGATGGATCGAGAAAAAGTCCCACAATGCACCTCTACCCTCCCGGGGGGGGCATGAATGTTTGCAAAGCTGTTCAGCCCTACAGACCTGAAAGAGTTCAAAGCTCTGTCTCTCTGTCAAGTTCAAACACAGTCTCCACATATCAACACACACACACACACACACACACACACACACACAATGCCTGAGCAACTCCTTCAGGTAAAGAGGATCTAAACCTGCACGACCTGCTCAGGTTAAAGACTCATCAGACAGCTGCCTATCAGCTGTATCTGGCTTTGTCTGTCTCAGCTGTATATCACATCCTGTGGTTTGAGTATGGTGCGCAACAGTGGCCAAAAAACATTACGTTGCTATCAATATGGGTATTTCAGCCATAAAACGTGACATCCTGACTTCTTCTACAAAAGACTGTGCTAATTTGAGGGAGTCGTTTCTTCTATAGTTGGTTCTGTGAACTCCTACGCCATCCATCCCTTGTTCCCGCTTTTATGAATACGCCTGCAGCTGAAGATGGGGTGTGGCTGGAAGGGGCTTTTGAAGCCGTTGCAGCAGGGCTCTCTAGCACTGGGGGGAGAGGAAGTGAGGAGCAGGTGAGGGGCAGGTGGGGGGCAGGTGAGCGGCAGGTGAGGGGCAGGTGAGGGGCAGGTGAGCGGCAGGTGAGGGGCAGGTGAGGGGCAGGTGGGGGCAGGTGAGTGGCAGGTGAGGGGCAGGTGAGCGGCAGGTGAGGGGCAGGTGAGGGGCAGGTGAGCGGCAGGTGAGGGGCAGGTGAGGGGCAGGTGAGGGGCAGGTGGGGGGCAGGTGAGTGGCAGGTGAGGGGCAGGTGAGGGGCAGGTGAGGGGCAGGTGAGCGGCAGGTGAGGGGCAGGTGACTGCATTAAGTGACCTGAGAGTGTCCTGATGAATGCCCTGTGTGTTTGATCTGGACAGTCCGGCAGCCCAGTGCTGGTTAGCAGTGGATAGATAGCGTGGGGTGTGTTTGGCAAGGGTGTGTGTAAGATATAGCTTCTCTCCCCCTCTCCCTCTCTCTGTTTCTCTGTGCTGTTACTGTAGCAGGCTGTTGCCAGGCCATGGTGCACAGCTGTCCAAGCAGAGAGCATGCTGGGAGATGTGCAGTCCCGTACTGCGGGGAGCCCAAAGCCCTCGGCCCTGTCAGCTCGGCCCTGTGTTTGAACAGCATTGGAACGTTTCGCCATGCGAAGCAGTCACACGCCTCAGACACAGGGTATGCATCACCCGCCTGTCAATCATCCTCATCATCAGCATGAAAATATACATCATACAAAAATATGTATCTCCATTTTTGTCATTTGCGAGTCTGACATAGAAAACAGTGGTTATATGCGGTGAATCATCATTTCTGTCTGTGCTTCATGGCTCTGTGACTCAAAGTTTATTCAAATGATGCCATGAGGAGCATCACTGCAGTAACAGAGGCGTGTTTGAACAGCTGGCCAAGTCATGCATTAGAGGCAAAGACCTGTGGACTGCTGAAGACCAGGCCTGCCACAGTGCTGGATGCTCTCTGCACTGTGGGGAAATGAGCTCTGATTGGCTGAGTGGCCTGCTGAATGCTCTCTGCACTGTGGGAAAATGAGCTCTGATTGGCTGAGTGGCTCACTGAATGCTCTCTGTACTGTGGGGAAATGAGCTCTGATTGGCTGTGGGGCCTGCTGAATGTTCTCTGCACTGTGGGGAAATGAGCTCTGATTGGCTGAGGGGCGTGCCGCTGTCATTATGCAGCCCTGTAGTCTCATGGCCTCCAGATGATGCGGCTCTCATCCACCAAACATTCCGCTAAGCACTTCAGACAGGGGAGCCTTGCATAAGCCAATCACAGCACACACACCATCTGCGCCCCGCCCCCTGCAGCCATACGTCTCTCCTGGCACCTCCACTACACCCTCTCATTTCGCTCTCTGTTATGGCTGTTTTGACATTATGTGGGGGGCGGGGGGGCTTAATGGTGTAAAAACGCATCTCTCCCTGGCACTGAAACACCAACATCCTAATAACATGACACAGGAGAGTGATTCAGTGGGTTACAGGCGAGCGTGATCTGTGAAACACATTAAAGAGAGAATGGCATTGAGGGCCGTTATGGAGGGCATGGGGGAGGAGGGGGGGGTAGAGCCATAACGGGGTGGGGGGGGGGGTTTGCAAGGGCCAATCTGTTTGATCTGGCCTGGTCAATGCTGTCAGCCATACTGAGCACATGCAGAGCACTCAACCGGAGCCCCATGTTTCCCCCAGAGTAGAAAACCATTTTTGTTGTGTGTTTGACAGTGTGTGTGCTCGTGCGTGTCAGTGTGTGTGCATGTGTGTGTGTGTGTGCGTTAGGGTTAGTGTGTCAGGGTGTGTGCATGCGCGGGTGTGTGCATGTGCGCGTGTGCGGGTGCGTGTGCGTGTGTTAGTGTCAGGGTATGTGTGAGCGTGTGTGTGTGTGTGCGTTAGTGTCAGGGTATGTGAGCATGTGTGTGAGTGTCAGAGTGCGTGTGTGTGTGCGTGTGTGCGCGTGTGTGTGAGTGTCAGAGTGTGTGTGTGTGTGCGTGTGTGTGTGAGTGTCAGAGTGTGTGTGTGTGTGCGTGTGTGTGTGAGTGTCAGAGAGTGTGTGTGTGTGCGTGTGTGTGTGAGTGTCAGAGTGTGTGTGTGTGTGCGTGTGTGTGTGCGTGTGTGCGTGTGTGTGTGAGTGTCAGAGTGTGTGTGTGTGTGCGTGTGTGTGTGAGTGTCAGAGTGTGTGTGTGTGTATGTGTGTGTGAGAGTGTATAACCTCCACACCCTGAGCTCTGGTGAGCTCAGCTCCCTGCCATCCAGCTCTGAAGGCACACATTCAGACCTATTTGATGTGACATCCTTCCTTTGCTGGGATTTTCAGCGGGCATGGCGCAGCGTGGTGAGGGAAGCCATCTGTAATAACAGGACCAGCGCTGGCGAGCGCAGGCAGACGCTGAGCGCTGTTACGAACCCCCCACCCCCCCACAGCTGCCCCTGCAGCACTGTGTCAGTCTATCTAATCCAGCAACAGGGGCAGGCTGGGAAAGGCAGTGTTAGGCAGATAGAGCGTCACACACCTGCAGGTCAAACATTACTTATAGAGATATACTGGGGAGGATTATTTTCCATGCAACAGATGTGAGATCAATCACATTCTGCTTCTGCTGACAGACGACCATGAAGCCAACATATGACCAGTTCATCAACCAGGAGAGGCCGCTAGAGAGCGATACAATTTCTGTTTGATTTGAACCACCTTAACCCTCATCTTCCCTGGGTGAAGCTGCGCCAACTGTTGCCTCGCCAAAGCAGACATCCATCTGTAGCCAATAACAGGGCACACGGACATATTAACATTTTCAATGATTTAATTTCATTATTCATCATGTTTATCAGTCGTGCTTTGGGTTTTGGGGGTTTGGGGGTGGAGCCACGTTTAAGGAAGCCTGGACTGGAACGGAAAGGTGGAAAGGTGGAAAGGTGGAAAGGTGGAAAGGTGCGGCTCTCTCTTTTCAGGACCGCAGCTAAAATCTGGCCCAGTCACCTCTCCGGTGGGGAGCTGTGAGAAACCAAATCATGTGTAGTAAAAACATAAACACCTCCTCCAGCTGCTGCTGACAGCCCCTCCAGCTCTCCGCCCACGTCTGCAGCAGCCGGCCGAGGGTTTTAATGATCTCCCCTTGGCAGAGCGAGCATCCCCACACGGCTAACTAGCGTTCCCATTCCACAAACTAGCATCCCCAAACGGCTAACTAGCGTTCCCACGCCAGAAACTAGCATCCCCACACGGCTAACTAGCGTTCCCCAGCACAAACTAGCATCCCCAAACGGCTAACTAGCGTTCCCTCGCCAGAAACTAGCATCCCCAAATGGCTAACTAGCATTCCCACGCCAGAAACTAGCATCCCCAAACGGCTAACTAGCGTTCCCATTCCACAAACTAGCATCCCCACATAGCTAACTAGCGTTCCCATTCCACAAACTAGCATCCCCACACAGCTAACTAGCGTTCCCACGCCACAAACTAGCATCCCCACATGGCTAACTAGCGTTCCCACGCCAGAAACTAGCATCCTCACACAGCTAACTAGCGTTCCCACGCCACAAACTAGCATCCCCGCACAGCTAACTAGCGTTCCCCAGCACAAACTAGCATCCCCAAACGGCTAACTAGCGTTCCCACGCCAGAAACTAGCATCCCCACACAGCTAACTAGCGTTCCCATGCCAGAACTACACGCTACACCACCTACTCAAATTCAAACTCAGTCCCAGAAACGGCGTGTGATGATTCTGAAATCCAATCTAGCACAACAGGCCCAGTTTGTTCAACATCCATCTGAACCACTGCGATTTCCAGAACAATAAAGATCTATTAGTGAAAACAGGATGCTAAAACAATCTGATGTTAATGCATGTAACAATTAAATAGTTTTTAACTAAAAATTCACGAACCAAAACATACAACCATACAAAAGAAGAATTTTGCTTTAAATATTGGTGAAAATTGACGTTTCAAATTTGAGAGTAAATCTGCAGGAACAGCAGTGTAAGGTTGAACTTTTTCGTGCTCATTTGACTCGGGCTTGCAGCACATGCTGGTGATTTTTTCCACGTCCTTGTGATCAAGCCTTACACCAGGCCCAGACATTACACTTCCAGCCAGCTGTGAGTGCTGCCCACGAGGGGACAGCCAATGACACTGCGTCCTCTATGGCAGCAGCCAATGACATCCTCTATATCCAACAGCCAATGACAGCTCATCCAGTATGAGCAGCAGCCAATGACAGCCCATCATTTCCGACACATGTGTCTCTCCAGCCAATGGGAGGACTAGCTTGTCTGGCTCACCTCAGAGTGTCCTAACCCAGACATCCACAGCGGTCCCTGCTGAAAAAGCCACACGGGGGGGCTGTCTGTTTAGAGTGGCCAGTCTGCTCGCAGACAAAAGATTAGATCATACTCAAATATGCAAACGCAAAGGAAAATAAGGTCATTCACACACTATACTAATATCAATAATAACAATATTATTATCAATCATAATAATAATAATAATAACAACAATAATGAAATTTAATAAAATAAATTGTATAAATTAGGTTAAAATAAATTTTTTCTACATACGCGTCCTACTTCACAGCTCCATTTCATGAGGTTGTGCAGTTTGTGACCTGTTTGATTTTGTTCTTCATGTCAAACAGTGTTTACTTTTTCATGACAGTGCCTACACACACTCCATTGTGTAATTTGGACATGTACCTTTACTCACATTCACCACCCGATAGAGCTGCCGTATACAGACGCCACTTTCTATGTTATGAACAATCCAACATTCCACACAAGATTGACTGCTGACAGGTTTGTGACTCTTAAGTTTCTTTATTACTGATGGGTTTGTAACTCTGAGGTTCTTCATTGCTGATGGGTTCGTAACTCTGAGGTTCTGGTGCAGGAGTTCAGGCCTGGCTACTCCACAGCACTCTGGATTCAATCAGCATTTGTCCTTGACTCACCGTTAAATAAAAGTGCTCATTTTTATTTTCTCCTCTCAAACACAGTCCTGAGGCCACAGTCTCCTAAATTAACCGAGCTAAACCGCGTTTGCAAAGGAAAAAAAAAAACCCAGTGGATTCACCGAATGCATTTATTTGTAGGTCAAAGTTAAGGACGGATGCAGATTGAATGGGGGCCAGCGTCTCGCATAGGAGCCGGGGAGCACCCACAGAATTAATGACAGAAGAGACGTGGAATGCTGCAGGAGCTTCAGGGAAGGAGAGGCGACCCTGGGAACGCTCTGGAATGTTCCAGGAAGGGTGGATCCCGCTCAGGGGTGCCGGGGGGACTCTGCAATCCAGGATAAACACGGGCTTTGCACGTTCTGATTGGCTGGCGGGTGGTGTCCATCAGGTTGTGTATCCCTCATAAAAGCACTGTGGCTTTTGGCTTTTATGACCAGTGATGCTGATATTTACTTCTTTGTTTACCCCAAGTGTGGATGGAATTTTTATCCTTGTTCCTGCCTCTATTTTCCGATACAGCATTCCGATTTCAGCACAGCGGAGCTGGAGCTCCACATTGCCGCTTCTGATCGGAATGTGTTTAAACGTCACTGCTGGGTTGATCAGGATCTCAGTGCTGGGTTGATCAGAACACTGCTGTAAAATACAGTTAAGGACAGAACTGTGGCCAGTGCAGCGGTCTGCTGTTTGCTAACGACACCCCCCGCTCCCCCACCTGCCACCCACGCAAAGCCAGGCGGATGTGTTCTTTCATCCTTCCCCCTGCTCCCCTCTCCCCTGCTCCCCTCTCCTCTCCTCTGCTCTCCCCTCCCCTCCTCTCCTCTCCTCTCCCCTCCCCTGCCCTGCTCTCCCCTCCCCTCCTCTGCTCTCCTCTCCCCTCCTCTGCTCTCCCCTCCTCTCACCTCCTCCTCCTCTCCTCTCCTCCCCTCTCCCTCCTCTCCTCTCCTCTCCCCTCCTCTGCTCTCCCCTCCCCTCCTCTCCTCTCCTCTCCTCTCCTCTCCCCTCCCCTCCTCTCCCCTCCCCTCCCCTCCCCCTGCTCTCCCCCTCCCCTCCTCTGTTCTCCCCTCCCCTGCTCTCTTCTCCCCCCCCCTCCCCTCCTCTCCTCTGCTCTGCTCTCCCCTCCTCTCCTCTCCCCTCCCCTGCTCTCCTCTCCCCTCCCCACCCCTCCTGTCCCCTCCCTTCCTCTGCTCTCCCTCCCCTCCCCCCCCCTCCCCTCCCCCCCCCTCCCCCCTCTCCCCTCCCCCTCCTCTCCTCTCCCCTCCTCTCCTCTCCTCTCCTCTCCCCTCCCCTCCTCTGCAGCTGTGTTTCGGTCCCCCTCCTGCCATGAATTTTGAGTAACCTACTACCAGTAGCAAACTGGGGTTAACATAAATGAAAAATATAAATATATACTGAACATATATATTTATATTAAAAAAGTGTGAAACAAAACATCAGTGAAATATCAAGTAAGAGCCTGGATGTTCTTCCTCATCAAAAGCTTATCACATCTCTGTGTGACGGGTCTACAGGGGCCCGCAGCAGATCCTGGAGAACCTCAGCCACAGGCATCAGGGTGGGGGGGGGAGGGGGGGGCTACAGAGCCACACAGAGCATCAAAGCACCCCCCCCCCCCCCACCCCAGACCCCTCTGTACTTCCAGGAAGTACACTGGCCTGAAAAAAGAACAACTGCTTTTGAATAACCCTGTCTGCCAAACATCCAGCTAGACTGGGTACTACTTCTACAGTAATATCTGTAGTGTCTACTCTCAGTATCTCTGTCCTCGAGGATGCAGAAAAAACAGGAATACACACACACATTCACTCACTGCCACACACACTCACAAACACTCACTAACACACACACACACACACCATCTGAAACAGAAACCCAAAACCATCTGTCAGCAAGTTCTATTTGAGGGTGCATTGCATGTGTGTGTAGAGGTGTGTGTGCATATATATATATATATAAATATATATTTTGTGTTGAGGGAAAGCATGAGTCAGCAGGCTCTGTGTGATGATGCATTGTGTGTACCCTGCAGCCAGGCTCGGTGCTTATGATAAAGGTGTGCATATATATATATATATTTACAGAAACACCCTCATATTCATACAAGCTTGTAGGCCTGCTGTGCTGTGTCTCTGCGGGGGATGTTCTGAGTGCGGTCCCACTGGAGTTTTTGTCAGGGACCAGCTATGACCGGTGCAGTCAGTCAGTCAGTCAGAGTCGTAGGTTCCCTCACCCTCAGCATGCTAGCGAGCCTCTGTCCCCACCCCGGGCTGAGCTGGGCTTTAAACGCTAACAGGGCTTCAGAGTTCTGAATGAAGCACCGGTATGCCTGAGGCTATGCTGCTTACAGGCTCGTCTTAGGCTCCGCCCCTTTCACTGGAGGGTCCAATCTGATCACTCGGCTCCCCTGCTGCTCACCATCAAACTCCAGCTCACCTCTGGACCCTCAGGCCCCACCCCCACCCCCATTGGGAGCAGTGACTTTGCTGACCTTTGACCTTTGGTCTCGTGAGGATAGCTGGTGGAGCGTCACGTAGCCAATCCTGACTGCCTGACCCCTGACCCTCCTTCCACAGATAAACCATAGAGCACTCATGCACAAGAAAACTCACTGAGGAATCTCAAAACGGTTTGGTTAATTAATTAATTAATTTACTTTATTTACTTTAACTGGACAAGGCAGATAAATTATCAGTTAGCATTTGCTGTGAAGGCTTGTGGAGTGTCAGCTCATGTTTGAATTTTGCAGCCATGAGCCAATCACAGCGGAAGAGGAGGAGCACCACACAGAGCTGGACTCTGCTCAGCCATCACTTCATTCCTCTAAAGCATGCTGCTCGTCCGGTCAGAGGGTTTCTGACTACAACAAACCTGCCTTTGGGTGGATCTGAAAGAGCAAAAGTGAAATAAATGTAGCTCAAACAGCAACAGCCATACACCCACGGTAATGTTTTCTGTGGTCCTGATAACTACCACTCTGCTCAGTTACATTTCCTCTCGCCGAACCCAACCCTTCTTCCTGCACATTTTTATTCCATTTCATTTACTTCCTGTTAAATCAAACTTCACTTCCTTTCCGGCCCCGGTTGTTGAATGGCAGGGTGATGAACATCTTCACCAGAAGACTGCAGCACACCACACATCGGAACCGGACTGAATGGACCCTTTCATAGGCCCAATGCTAAAGGCTGGACAGAACCGGCAGGCAGATCTCAACACAACAGTTCACCAACAACTAAACACCTCGACTGTATACTTTCTGATTTACATTATAAAGAGGGTATAATCAAATTCTAAGTGAAAAGGGGGGACAGTGAGTCTGGATTTTCATGATGGCCACATGACCCCCAACACGCACATGCTCATTCTCTAAAATGCACCTTAAAGGCGAGCAGGAGAGGGAAAAGGAAGAGGTACAGGGGTACCAATGAATAATAAATAATGAAGTAACAGTCTTAAGAACAGAATATTACTGCCATTAATTTGGTGCTGCCAAGTGACTGCTACTTGCCAATTCATTATTTATCTGTTTCCCCCTCATTTAAATCCCTCTTTTTCGGTTATTTTCTGTGTTTTTTCCCCAAACGTGACCTTATTATCTGCGAACATTTGCTGGTCATTTGGTATTATAATTAAGAGATAATTGTCCTCCAAACTGCTGGTGGGGAGGGGGGCAGACATGAGGGGCAAAATAAATAAATAATAAATTAACAATTTAATTAATGAAAAAATTAACAGAGAGGCAGCACATTACGCCCCCTCCCACCCCCCCACAGCAGCCTGAGGACGGATGAATTTCAATGAGAGCGTCAGGAGCTCCATGCTGCTCAGAGTGAATTAGTCTGCCTCTAATGAAACCCTGAATCAATACCACTCCTAATGAAAGTGCAGCCGTGCCATAGGGCTGGCTTTGGAAAACCTGCGCCCTCCTTTCTCAACCCCCGAGGGAATTCCGAGCACACACCGTTTGGTTCCACTTTTGCCAGGGCCTGCCAACAGACAGATAAACTTCATGAAGATTAATAAGCGGTCTGAGGGAGAGGCGTGTTATTCAAGCGAGGCCCGGTTTTATATCTGCGCTCCACGCTCGGGCTCCACGCAGGTCACACTCAAATTACTGAAACACAAAAGGAAAAGTAGATCACAAAGAGATCAGGCCGTCTGGTCTCTTCACCTCTGCTCTGCTTTGTTTATGTGTCTTCAAATGACAAATCACCCCTTCTTCACAGATAAAAGTGATTCCCAATTCCTAAATAAAAACAGGTTTTAATTTACACTTAAATCATATTAATGTGCGTTCACAGCAGATTTTAAAGGAGTAATGACCTTTGCGTGAAACTCCCACACTGCAATATCAACATAAAACGTGTTTTATTGAACAGACGTGAACCGCCCTGGGGCTACAGGTAAGAGGAAAAGTCTTCTGGAACCTGGGGTCATGACCTTTGCACAGGTCACATGACCACAGCTGGTACCCCTCAGTCTTCATAGGAAGTGGTGACCCCACAGACAGGAAGGTCCATTATCCCAGTGACTGATGGGGGTTTTAATTCCGCCTCCACTCAGGATAGCAGACGACTGTTGCAGAGTAAATGTATTTATTTATCTAAGGTTTATTTCAGCAGGAGTGAGCCCAGAGAGATTCAGATTCTCTTTTATAAGGGAACGTGGTGACATCAGTCCGATCCGGTCTGACTCACAGGGCTCGGGTAATGTCTGGGCCTGGCCAGCTGCAGGCTGAATGTACCACATATGTGGAACATCAGACATTAAAACATAACATCACCGGATATGGAGGCCCTGACTGCAGCAGGGTCCGGGCTATGGAACCCAAACATTCAGGCCAATCAAGTAGAACTACCTCTGTGATGACATCATCAGTTGCCTCGGAGACGAGAAACACAGCTGAGTGGGCGTGAGCACCTGGGTTGGTGGGGGGCAGCAGCATGAGACACAGGAGAGGAGGGTGAGAGAGTGAGTGTGTGTGTCAGTGTGTGTCTGTGAGTGAGTGAGTGAGCAAGTGAGCGAATGAATGAGTGAGTGAATGAGTGAATGAGTGCGTGAGTGAGTGAGCGGGTGAGTGAGTGAGTGAGTGGTTGAGTGAGCGTGTGAGCGAGTGAGCGAATGAATGAGTGAGTGAATGAGTGAATGAGTGCGTGAGTGAGTGAGCGGGTGAGTGAGTGAGTGAGTGGTTGAGTGAGCGTGTGAGCGAGTGAGCGAATGAATGAGTGAGTGAATGAGTGAATGAGTGCGTGAGTGAGTGAGTGAGTGAGTGAGCGGGTGAGCAAGTGAGTACAATGTAGCGGCAGACTGTGCAAACTGTGTAAGGCTAAGGGAAAGCTAGCAATGGACTGTGCTAACTGTGTAAGGCTAAGGGAAAGCTCGCAATGGACTGTGCTAACTGTGTAAGGCTAAGGGAAAGCTAGCAATGAACAGTGCTAACTGTGTGAGACTAAGGGAAAGCTAGCAATGAACTGTGCTAACTGTGTGAGACTAAGGGAAAGCTAGCAATGAACTGTGCTAACTGTGTGAGACTAAGGGAAAGCTAGCAATGAACTGTGCTAACTGTGTGAGACTAAGGGAAAGCTAGCAATGAACTATGCTAACTGTGTGAGACTAAGGGAAAGCTAGCAATGAACTGTGCTAACTGTGTGAGACTAAGGGAAAGCTAGCAATGAACTGTGCTAACTGTGTGAGACTAAGGGAAAGCTAGCAATGAACTGTGCTAACTGTGTGAGACTAAGGGAAAGCTAGCAATGAACTGTGCTAACTGTGTGAGACTAAGGGAAAGCTAGCAATGAACTATGCTAACTGTGTGAGACTAAGGGAAAGCTAGCAATGAACTGTGCTAACTGTGTGAGACTAAGGGAAAGCTAGCAATGAACTGTGCTAACTGTGTGAGACTAAGGGAAAGCTAGCAATGAACTGTGCTAACTGTGTGAGACTAAGGGAAAGCTAGCAATGAACTGTGCTAACTGTGTGAGACTAAGCCTTGCCCACTCCCGTGTGAGTCACAGTTTTGAATGACTCTATTAACCCCGTAAAAGACCCTCACAGTTTAGTTGATTCTGTGAGTGTAAACTGCTCATTAGTGCTGCACTGCGCATAGATGTAAATTAGAGTTAATTAGCTGGCGGCGCGTTTTCGGCCACTCCTCTCTCATCATGCTGGGTTTGTGTTATCCCTTTGTGTCTGTGAACACCTCACTGCCATAACACCCTTCCTGGTACCCCTTAGTGTCTGTGAACACTCCAATGCCATAACACCCTTCCTGGTACCCCTTAGTGTCTGTGAACACTCCAATGCCATAACACCCTTCCTGGTACCCCTTAGTGTCTGTGAACACTCCAATGCCATAGCACCCTTCCTGGCGCGCCGTATTGTAACGCACAATCTTCTGTGTCTGCCTGACACAGTGAAGCTCCGCGCCTTCACGTCTGATTTGAATGCTGTGACTGGAGCGCGCCGCTAAAGACAGAATGTCTCATCCTTCTGTCATTTTTATAGTTTTATACACTGCTGCCTTGACAACCTTCAACTATCCGCAGCATTTAGCATTTCGCATACATTTATTTTGCACGCCTCCGCAAAAAAAATAGTGAGGAGAGAACATTCATTTTCTGCTGAGTTTGGTCTCCAGTTAGGCTTCTTTACCATTTACATACGCAGACGCACTTCATCTGAATTCAATATTATTTCAGCTGGAACCAAAACAACATTTAAAAACATGAAGGTGCTGAAATGTCACGCATACATCAAACACGGATGCACTGCTGGTACACGGGCCAGTGACTGCGGATGCTTCATTTGACATAATATGACATTTTAATGTTGATTTTGGGGCTGGAAATAGCTCTTATTATGAAAGAATGTATAGTCACATGATGCATGTCTGTGTGCTTTACATGCAAATGAGAATCACGCTGCCTCTCTGGGGAGATGACAGCAGCTCAGGACCATGTGACCACCTGGACCCACCCACATACGTTCGTACTTTTAGAGCAAAAGGGCGATACCGATCATCACCTAACGGCACCATCGGACCACAGATTCTACAGCCAATTTATTGAGATTTAAATCACATATTTATTTATCCAATATCATTTCTATTACATATTGCATGACTGTTCATTTATTCAATACTCAAAGTCATCATTGTATACTCAAGTGGTTCCACGGATATATTTCTTTCATATTGCAAATTTATGATGCTATGATATGTATGTTTGAATAGTTCTATACAGGTATGTACAGGTATATATTTATATGTATATCTCATTAAGAATATGCACATATATTTGGCATAATTTTACTCAGTGACGTAATCGAATGTTATGGCTTGCTCCACTTTTCAATCTACAAATTATTATTCCACATTTATGGTTTTTTTTCTCTAATTTTTTTTTTTCCTCACCGCAAACTCTGTGGTGCTGTTTAGCCTCACACAGAAATCCTGTACTGCTGGCTTCAGGGAGAGGTGGTCACTCAGTGTGGCAACACACCCCCTCCTCTTTGCATACTGCAAATGAACCATCGATTACAGGCTGTCTGTCTCTCCTTAGGATGACAAAGTCAGCATATATTCGGTTCATACTTCTGCACACCCCCCATTGACCAGTAGTGGCCACTAGAGAGCGATGAGACAGAAGTAGTATCTGGTTTTAACCTCCATTCTCCCTAACCGATGCAGACCTCGGGCCCATAGCAGGTAATGGCACAGCTGGGGACTCAAACAAAGGGCTCACAGCTGCTTCCCAACCAAACGCTTTCCTGCATGAGCCAGCCGGATGCTGAAATGAGTGCACTTATTCCACATGTCTTTCTTTCAAAAAAGATGAATCTGTGTACCAGCTTCACCCCGTGTACCAGCTTTAGCCTGTGTTAAAGCACTTTCCCCTGCGAAAATATAATGAATTTTGTGTAGAGAAGGTAACTCTGAAATACTCAGAGTGTGGATTTCTCATTCTCTCCAGGAGATAATTTCACAAAAGGTTGTCAGATTCAAATCTTTTTATGAATTTCTCTTTTTGTCTCTTGATGTGTCATGACAATGTGTGGAGCAAGCAGTAGTTCAAAGTAAGGAGTTGGAGAAAGACAAAAGAAGAAAAAGAGAAAATGAAAGGAGCGTAAGGAGGAGGGTGAAGTGGAGGCGGGGTCAAAAATGCCAACATCAGAGCCTCCCTCCCAACACACACACACACACACACACACACACACACACACACTACACTCTAACACAACCACACACACATACACAACACACTCTCACACACACACACACACAC
>JAFBMS010002636.1:0-26328 GCA_019788955.1 Albula glossodonta
GAAGCTGGTTTTTATGCCTCTTGCACAATGGTAAATTTCCCTGGTAAATGTTTTTGGGAATAAGTAGTAAAAACACTAAAATGAATTACGTTCTTGTGAATGTCACAAGGCATTGTGTTTGTGGTGTTTGATAATCTACTCTATTTATCGGATAGATAACATTGTGAGGACTGATAAAATGTCAATGTCTACATTAAGAGTTGCACAATAGCAGCAGTGTTGAATGCACTGTAGGATATGGCCCTGGTGCATTTAAACAGGAATAATATTACATAAAGTATAAGGTAACAGTGTCCGATAGAAAGAGGCAAGCAGAAAGTCAGGAAGAGACATTAAACTGAGTAGTTACAGTCCCAATTGGGCCAGTGTTCAGATAAATCACATTTTAAATTCAGCACACAGATAATTTTACAAGCCCTCAAAAACCCCGGACACAATAATGCTATGCAGGCTTGTGTTATTCAAACAGCCAGATTGGCTGATAAAGCTCTGAGCCTGTGGCATAACGCTTACAACTGTGTTAACATTACTGTTGTAAGGGCTTTTAAAATGCAAACGTCCTATGATTAGTGAAGATCCTAATAAAGTTAAACCAGTCCCTAAACATAGGTGTGAGGTTGTGCAGCTCATGAGCCCCTTTTGAGGACCCATAACTCAAAAACTACTTATCAAGCCAAAGTCAGACCAACTTTGGAATCTGCATTCAAAAGTATACATGTTGCCCTAGAAAAAAATGCATGGCTTTCCAAACTGCTGAATGCTCAGTTTAGCTCTGTGGCCCCTATTCTATGCCCCCTTTCTGAGGGACCATGTCTCTAAAACAAGTGGTCTAAAATGAGTGGTTGGATTGAGCTGAAATTTAGAGGGTGTCTTATTGGGTATATTTGCAGCACTCTCTCCAAAGTGTAGCTAATTTGCACTTGGGTGATCTGTCATGGAATGACCCAATAAACAAATCATTGACAGGCTATATATATTCAGGAGAGGGCTGAAAATGTATGTTGTCTGTAATAAACAAATTCTGATTGTAAAATGTCTGTGTGGGATAATTCATTATGTGTTGCCATTATAAACAACCATTCAAGCCCTGCTCTACAAAACACATTAACCAACAAGGAAATAATTCAGCAAAACATTGACAGAAACCTTAGAGTCATGGCTTTCTAATGTGCCCAGTGGTGAATTGTAATTTTTAAATGTGGAGAATTGAGCAAAAATTCAGATCTTACACATTATTCAGTCACTGTTGAGCTACAAGCGTGGAATTCCCGTCCACTCAGGAGCAACTGTATTCATATGATAACTACATGATAATTGGTCTCACTGTTTGGGGAGGGGTGATACCATGTGCGAGAACACCCATTTTAAACACAAAAAATGTCATACAGTTTGAAGCATCCTTCATTTCTTCTGAGGTACAGCTTTAGTTTTTGTTTGAAAATGGCACAGGACTGCACAGGAAACGCTTCATGCTATTAGGGTGAGCAGCGATGAAGATAACAACTCATTAGGTCCTGATTATTGTTACAGTTCCATTACCATACTTAACCATTGCTTGTTCAGTCCGCATGTTTGTTTACACGAATCAGTGATGTATCGACGTGATGTATCGAGTGATTTAACGATGACTACAAGAGGAAATGTTCTGCTGTTTTTTTTGTAGCTGCCTATTAGAATGACTGGTGTTGGATGTATGATACAGACATAAAAGATAAAGTGCAAAAGCTGAGTATTTTATTCCTTGTTTGTATGTCTTGTTGACATGTTAATTTAGTGAGTGTGAGTATGTAAATGGATAATTCATAGTTTTCATTGTTGTTAGGCTGTCTGTTTTGATTGGTGAAAAGGCATTAGCTCAGGTGGAAAGGGGTGGGCTATTACCTCAGTTCAGGTGTGAATGTTCTCTTACCTCATCAATATTCAATACAGAGAGGCCTTATGTTGAAAGATAAAACTGTCAAGTGTAAGTTTTTAGCTATTTAGTTATAAATGCCTTCAGACTTTCGAAAATATTTTGGTATCTTTACATATTCAATACCTTAATGAACAAATTTCAGTGATCAAAACAATTCATTACTATTGAGTAGTGTGTGTTTTCACAACATTTCTGTACATGATCAAAACTGATGTTTACAGTTTGTGTGATTTTAGAGCGATTGAAAAACTGCATATTACCCAGACCGACTTACTGCAGCCATATTATTGTAGCTGAGTTTGTGCTGAAAACAAAAATATGAAGCACTTTTGATCACACTATGAGTAAAATTGATGACATTTACACAAATATTAGAACAAAGCACAATCACCATATTTCCTGAATATACACTCAGACCCCAGAATATAAAAACAAATTACTGTTAAGCTATAGTAATAGCACAGTACTGTAGAAATTTTGGGTAATTGAAGTTACTATTTGGGGATAGGTCTGCCCAGTTTTCTTTGTGGGATAAGTCCAGCATTCCCTCTGGGATAAGTGTGTCAAGTGCTCTCTTTGTTGTAAGTCCACCATTCGGTCTGGGATGTGTGTGTCCACTGTTCTATATGGTATAAGAGTATCCTGTGTTCTTTTTTGTGGTAAGTGTGTCCCGTGTTCCCTCTGGTATAAGTCCACTGTTCAGTCTGGGATAAGGATATTGAGTCTTTTTTCTGGTGTAAGTGTGTTTGGTGTTATCCCGGTATATATCCAGCATTCTCTCTAGAATATGTGTGTCCAGTGTTCTCTCTGGGATAAGTGGGTCCAATGTTCTCTCTGAAATGTGTGCCCAGGGTTCTCTCTGGGATAAGTGGGTCCAGTGTTCTCTCTGAAATAAGTGTGACCAGGGTTCTCTCTGAAATAAGTGTGACCAGGGTTCTCTCTGGGATAAGTGGGTCCAGTGTTCTCTCTGAAATAAGTGTGCCCAGGGTTCTCTGTGGGATTGGTGGGTCCAGTGTTCTCTCTGGGATAAGTGGGTCCAGTGTTCTCTCTGAAATAAGTGTGACCAGGGTTCTCTGTGGGATAGGTGGGTCCAGTGTTCTCTCTGGGATAAGCAGGTCCAAGGATAAACTATGGGCAGAGATGACAGGTCCAAGAGAACGGGTTATAGAGAGAGAAAAGAAGTGGGTCAAGGCCTTGGGGAACTCCTGTAACAAGCAGAGGGGGTGCCGATACTGCACCGCATCAAACAACCTGAAAAGAGTGACTGGAGAGAGAACTCAGGAGGATGGAATGGTCAACTGTGATGAGTAATTTGGCCGATCTCCCTTCTCAGTTGCACAAAAAGAAGACAAGACACTGGACCAGAGAAAGGAGGCTCGCCCTTATCTCAGTTTGGGGTGAGCAAAGAATTCAGGAGCAGTTCAACAGCACAATTCACAACCACAAAGTGTGGGTGTCAATTTGAATGAAATTTTTCGAAATATGTCCGTCAGTATCTGCCACAATTGACTGGATCAAGTGCAAGGAACGCATGGACTACCTCAGGAGAACATACTGTGAATCCTTAAAACACATAAAGAAGACTGGATCTGATCCACAGCACAGCTTGTTCTTTGAAGAAATTGATTTATTCCTGGGTAAGCATTCTTGTGTGTTTTTTTTTCAAGTTAGTTGATTGTTCATGCTTGCATGCTTATGATTCAGAGGTTAGCCAGCTAACATATTGACATGTCCAACATGTGATAGGCTAGTGGATAAGGTTATAAGTAGCTAGCTAGCTAGCTTCTGCTAACGCTAGCTAAAACAATGTGATATTAACCGTGTATAGACAAGGTTAATGTCATGTTGCAAAAGCAAACCGCAGTTACTACACATTTGGTCGAAATTGAGTTATGAATTAATGTGGGCTCTGTAGTATCAGTGTTATCTTGTGCAAACTTCCCAGAAAATATCACATGCAGTGCTCTCACCAATGCCAAACAAGTTTGCAGCATCATGAAATTCTTGCTTGCTAATTTGTAGAGGGTGACTGCCGCTCTTTTCTCTAGAGGCACAGGGGACTTCATCACTGTGGACTTGTTGTGTGTACAGGAGCGGAGGAGGTCACACAGGTTTTGGAAAGCCTCTGTGGCATTTGAAAAATGAGGTGCCACTCACTTTCACTGAAATTGTGTAGGCATCAGAGAATCTTTCTCCCAGAAAGTGCTGCTTCTTTCCATTGGTACTTCTCGTATGGTTACCATACTGTCCAGTATTTCTTGGCCATGTAAATTGAAATGGAGCGTTCATATGATATAACATAGATCTGTTGGGCGTGGTACATTTCACTTAGGCTGTCTTATTAGGGTATAGTATAAAGGTAACCTGTTATGTTTCTAGGAATTCCTATAATTTTTCTTCTGTATGTTGTCCAATATCTCAGGCATACATTGGTAACTTTTTTCTAATTTGGCACACAGCACAGGTAACGTAACCTGGAAACAAAAAATGACGATTGGCCCATAGGTGGCGCTATAATAACCACTCTTAGTTTATATATACCCTTATATTTTCCTTAGTATAAATACTAAGGCTAAAAATACTTTTAAAATCTTCTTTTTCATGAACCATGTTAGATTGGCTTGAAAGGTATAAAATAGGCTCTGTAAATAGGTGTTGATTTGGTTTGATTTAGAGGTTATTTCATTACAAATTTACCACAATATATCACTAGCTATCACTGTAGAAAAAACATTTGAATAAATTGGCCCATAGGGGCTACTATATGGTGTGTTGGTCTCGCTGTGGTACCCTGTCATTTCTGCTTGCAGCTATATTGTTATTTAAAGTATTCCTGCCCACATATCTGACCTGTGCCTGTTGTACACTATAGGCTACTTGTACCAGTGATATAGAGATAGAATACAGAGAATTACAGTATATTAGTACAACAATAATAATAATATTAGTACAAATAATACTATATGTATATATGTGTATGTGTGTGCATGTGTGTATATGTATATATATATTTATACACACACATATAGTATTACGTATACTGATATACTGTAGTTATATATATATATATATATATATATATATATATATATATATATATATATATATATCTATGAATTCACTTATGCAACACTACAGTTTTAGTGAGGCTTTGTACTTACCTGTAGCTGTCATTAGCTAATTTTTTTATTTTTTTCAGGATCGATTGATACCACCACCAGATAAATATTCAAGACCCTCTTCAAAAGCTGCCATCATTGCAGATTTTCGGAGGTTTCACAAAATGCACGCAAAATACAATAATACAAAGTACGGTATGCGACAAAGGTCAAAAAATGTTTTACAAACCACAAGAGCCTATTTAAATGAGTAATTACATGGGCAGTTACTTAAAATTACAGAGATGTCTTTCCAGATGGGATTAACATTATCAGACCACTGTTGAGTTTGTCAAAAACAGTAGGTAATTCGGCCTGTAATTTTCTCCAGGGAGGAGGGAGAAAATCATAGACATTGCCGATTCAGACTACAATCACCTAGTAGCACATGTAAAACACGAAATTACCCTATCTCCCCATGTAAAACTAATCCCGTCTGTATAGGGCTATACACTGACCTAATAATGGGCACACAGCAGGGTAGGAAATGAGCACTAGCCATCAGCAAAATGCTGGTGAAATATGAAAGTGGCTGGTAAATTGCAGACACAAAATAATGATTTACGATTGAGTGGCTGGCAAATTTAAACAATTATCTGTCAGTGGCTAGTAGATGTTCACATTTTAAAACGTTAATTTCCTACCTTGGCACACAGTCTCATTCACTAATGAAAAATGAAACCATTTTCACAGTGAATGAGGGAGGCAAAATTAACATGAAATTTTAACCATGAGACTTTCACTCTATGGAGCACTTCTGTGCGTTATGTCATGCATACACACTATAGTAGTCAATAAGACATGCACATCATAAATGTATGTCATAAATAGTAGACTTACAATGTACTGTGGTATAGCTGATAATATGCAGGAAATTCAGAGCTCAGCTCTTTGATGTAAAAATGTTTACAACTAGCACCGTTTGGCAGGGGTTGCCAAATAATAAACATCATATACATTTTACTAAATAGAAGTGGTAAGAAAACAAAAGGAAGTACACAGCAAACCACCAAATCTGTTAACACCAAATTACTGCACTGTACACAGGGGCATTGCACAGAAGTTGAGCTTCTAGTGCCATTACTAGCAAAGCTAGCTAGTTATTGCTTAACAGCTAGCAAACTACTCATTCAACACTTTCACTATCAGGAAGGAACACAGTCAGTGGATCAATTTATACTTATTCCCTGCAAGCTGTTATGTCCCTCTAAAAGGTTGAATAACAGCCGTCAAATACTTAGAAAGAGCTGCCACTTATATGATTAAAGCTTGGAGCATGAATTTACTGTTACACTGTGGCCTCAACATCCATGATCTTCTGCTACCAATGCAGTACACACACACAGGTAAAACGCTAACATGAGTGAGAGAAGACCTGAAAGTTGATTGGTGGAGAACCTTTGAGAATATGTAGCTGTTAACATGATTCACTCTGCAGTGCCGATGGAAAATCCAAGATGCTGAAGACCTTTTCAGCACGTTTTCCATGTCAGTAATGGAGGGACAATGGTGCCGTGTCATATTTGCCTGGGCAGTATGAGAGTGTGAGACAGAGCCTGAAAGCATGTAAGTTGGCAAACCTGCCTTATCTGTGAGACACTCCATGGACCCATAGACTGTGCTTATAAAAGCCCTTTACATATACCTGGGCCTTATCTGTGAGAGAATCAATGGACCCTTAGCCTGTGCTTATAAACGCCCTTTACATATACCTGGGCCTTATCTGTGAGAGAATCAATGAACCCATAGCCTGTGCTTATAAACACCCTTTACATATACCTGGGCCTTATCTGTGAGAGACTCCATGGACCCATAGCCTGTGCTTATAAAAGCCCTTTACATATACCTGGCCCTTATCTGTGAGAGACTCCATGGACCCTTAGCCTGTGCCTCAGCTGTTGCAGAGACATACCATAACTCATCTGGAATTATTCAGTAGCTGCAGTGAGCTGTGTCATCTTGTGTTCATTTAGGAAATTCCACACCTCTGGCATTTCTCCCCCTATTCCTCCACTATAAACTTTTCAGCAAACGGTAAAACAGGACCAAAGCAAAGCTGCAGCACCCTGTGCTGCCACGTGGCTTCTCATGCTGCAAATCTTGCCCTGTGTGGACTGATGACAGGAGGGAACTTGTGTTTCACAGATGCACTGAGGTAAAGAGATAGACTTTCATAGCTTCATCAGATCTAGTGTGCTTATAAATCAAGGATCTAGGTCCTGAAATACCAGAGAGACAGCAAACGTGTTGTTTTGAAATGGAGATTTCCCAATCTTCCATACAATCAGTGGCTGAATGTTTTTGCCTGCGTTCTACAAGTAGCCAAACAGTCTACCTTAGTCAGAATCACAGTCATCTTAAGGATGTTTGTCATCAGTACTGTTTAGTTAGGCACACGTTTTATTTGTTTCATTCATTTGCTGATTAGACTAAAATTCCTTGACATTATCTCCTTCGTAATTAAACTAGCTTAATTCTGGGAGCATGTTGCCTTCAATGATCTCATCTTTATTCTTGTATTTAGGTTAGTTTTAGCTAGAACTGGCTAGCCAACTAAGTACTACAGTTCAGTAATCATTTACAATGTATTGTTGAGTAATCAGAAGGAAAAAGAGATGTTTCCCTAGTACGTGGTATAAGACCCTGTCTGGAATATTCCTTCAAAAAGGATTAATACTTTAGCTTCTCTGTGTAGGATCTTGTGTGACAGATGGTGTGTTTTTGATGACGATTTACTAAAGGGAAAGTGGCACTAGAATTGGAAAAGCATGCGTCTAGCCAATCTTGATATAATGTTAATATAATATAACCAGCCTTTAATGCAATCATTTTGGCTCTGTACACCACCACAATGGATTTAAAATGAAACACTGAAAATGTGCTTAAAGTGTAGACTGTCCACTTTAATTTAAGGGTTTAATTTACGGGTCAAAAATATAATATGAACCTTGTAGGAATTACAACTATTTCTATACCTAGCCCCCAAATTTTAGGGCACAAAAGTAATTGCACAAACTAACAACCATTAATTAAACCATCAGTTTTAATACTTGGTTGCAAATGTTCTCGGCCATTGCAGAACATTCCACTTCTTTGCCTTAAAAAAGTCTTGGGTTGCTTTAGCAATACTCTTTGGGTCCATCTGCACTGTGATGTGTCGTCCAATGAGTTTGGAAGCATTTGGCTGAATCTGAGCAGATAATCTAAACACATTTCAACCCTAAACACTTCAGCATTCATCCTGGTGCTTTTGTCAGCAGTCACATCATCAATAAATACAAGAGAACTAGTTCTATTGGCAGCCATACATGCCCATGCCATAACACTACCTCAACCATGCTTCACAGATGGGGTGATGTGCTTCATATCATTAGCAGTTCCTTACCTTCTCCCTATTCTTCTCTTCCCATCATTCTGGTACAAATTGACCTTTGTTTATCTTCATCTGTCCATAGTATGTTCCTCCAGAACTGTACAGGCTTTTTTAGATGTTTTTTTTGGCACACTCTAAACTGGCCTTCCTGTTTTTAAGGCTTTCCAATGGTGAATTGTGATTAACCCTCTGTATTTATTCTGATGAAGTCTTCTCTTGATTGTTGACTTTGACACTGATACACCTACAGATACGGGTGTTCTTGATCTGGCCAACCGATGAAGGGGATTTCTTCACCAGGGAAAGAATTCTTTGGTCATCTACCACAGCTGTTTTCCATGGTCTTTGGTGTTTCTGACCTCACCAGGGCTAAACTACTGGACTGGATGATTAGTGCCACATAAATTCCAGGAATTAATAATAGTACTATCCATGGTAAAAAAGTGAGCAACCAACAAGATGCAAGTACTAAGAGAAAAGAGTCGCAGGGAAGTGTGTAGCATACAACTTAAAGTGGTAGTTAGCATCTCAGAGCAAAGAAAGATCAAATAAGCAAATATACCCATCTTGTAAAATATGTGCATCTATGTCACCCCTGAACAGACCTCCCCAAATACCCCCCAATACACACACATACTCTCCTATGTAACCCAAAGATGGTGCTGAAGCTTAAGGTGTCGGTGTCCCCTCTGTAATCCCAATCTGTGGCCCTAGACGTAATACTAAAGCATTCAATGCAGTAGGCTACAGTTGTCTTACTAATGCATAGAAAACAAATAAGTTCACTGAAATGCTAGGACTAGGGAAAACAGGACATTTCCAGCAGGTCGTGTTGACCTTCAGATAAAGTCACTTTTTGAATCAGATGTAGCAAAGAACAGAGAGTAGCCCTATCTGTTTTTGCAAAAGTTGAAAGCTTGGAATTTGGAACTGTGAATGGTCCTGAAATTTGGTAGGCATGTGCTATACTAAGGCATAGGACCTTACCCTGGCCCATGATCCTATTTGAAAACCGTTCTCTGACATATGCTTCTATTTCAGGACCTTTCTCTGGCATATGCTTCTATTTCAGGACCTCTCTCTGGCATATGCTTCTATTTCAGGACCTCTCTCTGGCATATGCTTCTATTTCAGGACCTTTCTCAGGTCTATGTTTCAATTTCATGACCTTTCTGTGGCCCACACCGCCATTTCAGTATGCATATACTTAATGTACCCTAACATAAGATTTCAGCAATTCATGCACGTGTCACTGGAAATATTTCCCTTTTTTATTGAGTGATTGCCTTTTACTGCCCTTGGAACTGTATTTGTTTTATTTAATAACAGAAATGCCATATCACTGCAGAGCCATAGTGCTGCCATGCCATGGTACGGATTAAACTCCTCTGAACAGGAACGTGGTTACAAAATTTGATGACAAAATGTTAAACACAATGACCTCACAGTTCGGAGCAGGCTGAAAGGAGGTCAGACAATGTGGGGGAGGATTCCTGGGCTCAGTGCTCTAAAAGGCAGGGCAGTTAATATAACGTGATAAGGACTTACTTAGCCATCTCTGCGTTTACCTTATCTCAGCAAAACAGGGTGAAATGGGTCATATGTTCAGCGCGGAGAAATAAAAACCTAACGCAAATATTTTCAAACTGTCTCCACATTTGATTTTGACCACCAAACTGCAGATAGCTTACAGTGTAATCTCATGCCTTATCTATTTCTTTTATTATTTAACAGCCACAAGGTGTGGCCACACACTTTTGGCCACACCCTTTAAGTGTCAGAAGCCTTGTGGTAGGTTTGTGCAGCTGTCATCTTGGGCTGTAAAGGTGATTACAACTGCCATACGGCAGCTCCTCAGGCCTTCATCAACCTCTTCACACAGCTGCTTGCAAGTGTTTCAGAGCACACAGAAAAGAGGTTGGGGAAAAGTTGATTCAGTAGTGCAATTTGGGAGAGAAATCTCAAATGCAAATGTTAAATAAAATTAAAAACAATAATAAATTTTACATAATAATATAATATAATAACATAATAATGTTCTGCATGCTTGTAAATACTGTGTCTGTAGCAGCTTTGGGGCCTGTAATTACACATTAAGCACTTTGGGCTCAACTCTGAGCACCTTTTCACAGATGTTCTATGAGTTTGGGCTGATATTCAGAAGTCTGCAGAGCTTCTGCATGATTAAAATGGCTCCATAAACAGCAGCATTTCTTCACCTGAACAACATTTTTATGCTTGTGTTTATTCCCACATGGCAAATCTGGGTGATAAAATCACACATGCTTGATTACTCAGTAGCTAGCAATGTTTAGTTGTACTCACAATCACATTTCTTTGCTATCTAGCACAAATTCATTAAGCAAAATGAATAGTCTACAAAAATAGTCTAGTCTGTTTTAGTAAATATTTATTTCTGATTAATCAGTTATTTTTATGTTATATCATGTGTTATATTTGCATTTGTAATGGTGAGATCAAACTTGACATGAATTCTATGTGGAACAATCCTACCCAAATCTTCTACTTGTAATTGTGTTGAATCATGTTACTAACAGCCAGGATTCACTCCACAGCTCAGATTTGCATAAACATTCTGAGGTGTCTGCGCTTCCTGTCTACTGTGAGCTTCATAATGCTGGTTGTACTGATTGCACTAAGCGTCTTTAACTAGCACCTAATACAATGACAGTAAAATCATGAGCATTTCAAATATAATACATTAAAATATTTTCAACCGAAAAACGTGGATGTAAAGAAAATGTGCACACTGCCCAAGACCACAAAGACGTTCATTCATTGCATTCTCTGAATCTATAGTAACGCCTCATCATAACTGTAAATGTTAGCTAATGTAACATATACAAATCTTTATTCCATGAGTTCACTTTAAATAATTATAAATGTGTCAATTAGGTCAATATAGAGTCAGTATAACTGTCAAACTTCTGCTATGAGTCCAATGTAAGTATCTAAATTTCCCAGCTCAGTAATAAGTAAATGTTACAATACCAACACAAACATCAGGTTATGTCAAGGTATATCATGGAATGGAATCAACAACACAGAATATCTTCAAATGAACAATGTTATTTCCTCCAATTGGTAGACCTTGCAGTATTGTTTTGGCTTTTGAACACCAGTGAGGTTAAAGCACATTGTTCTGTGGCCCTAATGTGATTTAGGCCGACATTGTTTGCATTCTGGCCTTGCGAGGAACGGAAGCAGCCTGAGTGAAAGAGGTTGTTTAACTCTAGGCTGTCCAACACTCAGCATCCATACAACTGTTAGTGTCCCATGTATTTTAAACAATGATGGTGAAAGGATTCACCTTATTTAAATCCAATGTATTTTACTGTTTGAGTTAAGCTAAATGTTACATGGCTTTTCCCCTCCCTTAGTCACTTATGTGTGATCTATATGTGTGTGTGTGTGTGTGTGTATACTTACTGTGTTAACATTTCTATCATTCAGTCAGGGCCTGAGGCATGTGTTTGCTCCAGTCTCTGCTGTGGAATCCCTGCTGGCCCACCTATAAATAGGTCCTACCCTGAGTAGAAGATGTGCACTCTTTTTCTCCAGAAGCATGTATGAATGATGCCACTTTTTTTCCTAGTGAATACCTAAGTTCTTTTTTTTAGTGAGACTATTTAGGATTGATTAATACTTTATTTCCTTTATTCATTTTCTGTTATGTTATTTTCTTCCACAGGGTTTAGTTATAATTTTGTCTTTGCCTACCACTTTTTAAATGTGTTTTCCATTTTATGTACAACACAGTTTGTATGCCTCCTTTTTTCAAGGTGCATTTTGTGTTATGAACTCTTTAGCTGAACATTGTCTGGAAAGGGGGCATTCTGTCAGGTTATTCCTCTACTCTGTGAGCTTTGGTTTTGGACTAATAACACTAAAGGAAGTAACACCCAATTCAATGCAATTTTTTTACAGTCTGAAATTCGTCTTGGAGATACAAATAGTACAGTCAGAAATATAATGATTCTCAATCATCCACTTTTACCCACGCAGCTTCATTAAAAAGGAAGCTATGGCCTAGATTTATTTGTCCTTACATACAGTCGCACTTCTTCACATTTCCACATGCCACATTCTTCACAGTACATGGCAAATTCACCAATGTAGTGTAGTGGAATACATATTTAAGAATTGAGGTATAAGGTCACTTCCCCCAGAGTGAGCTAGAATAGTTAGCAACAACCAAGCAACCTACCTGTTATGTACCTACCTGTAATTGAAAGAATTGTTCAGTAAATCATTTACATAAACTCAATGCATCTGAGTAGCCATCAGATCATTACACCCAATATTTCCCTGTAAATCCTTCTTTGTGAATGAAAAGTACCACTTACTTTTATGTAGGAGTCCAGTTCAAAGTTCACCCAAGTTGCATATTTTTGTAATACATGAGATTGTGTACAAGTGATTTGTACTGAAAGTTTCAATAACTAACCAAGTTCACATTTGCTTCACCCATCACATTCTAGCAATGCAAAAATTTTTTTTATTAATTTCCATGTACACTCAACTAACACATGTTAGTAAAGCAATAAGAAGTGAGGGGCCCTGGTATCAGCAGTGAAGAGGAAGCTGACACATGGTGGTGACTGTGGCAGCTCAGTGATCAGCTCAGATTGCATCCTCCCTCCCCCGCAAAGGGCCGGAGCTGCTTTACAGGTCTGTCCAGCTCTGTCCCATCATGCAAATCCTCAGTCAGGTACTGTGAGCCCCCATGTGAGCAGGGGTGCAGGGACTGGAGCACTAGCAGTGCATTTGGAAGGATAGTGATTCCCAAAGGTGTGGGAACATGGCCAAAGAGCAGCACATCTGGAGCAGGTTTTCACACTGCTCTTAGTGCTCACATTCTCTCCTACAGGAGCAGGTTTTCACACTGCTCTTAGTGCTCACATTCTCTCCTACAGGAGCAGGTTTTCACACTTCTCTTAGTGCTCAGATTCTCTCCAACAGAAGCAGGTTTTCACACTGCTCTTAGTGCTCAGATTCTCTTCTACAGGAGCAGGTTTTCACACTGCTCTTAGTGCTCAGATTCTCTTCTACAGGAGCAGGTTTTCACACTGCTCTTAGTGCTCACATTCGCTCCTACTTAGCTAATGGATAATGCTTTTATGGTTGAAAAAAAATGGAAAATTCCTGCTCTGTCCCCCAATGGAAAGAAAAGGTTAAACTTTAGGAGCAGATCATACCCAATTTATTTGGAGTTTGTTAAAACAAAGTTCAGGGGAATCATTACATTATCGTCATTTAGCTGACGCTTTTATCCAAAGTGACTTACAGTTGATTAGGCTAGCCAAGGACCAATCCTCCCTGGGAGCAATGTGGGGTTAAGGGCCTTGCTCAAGGGCCCAACAGCACTGGTGTTCTTGCTGTGGCTGGACTGGGGGATTGAACCCCCAATCTCTGGGGTCCCAGTCATTTACCTTAGCCACTAGACTATAACTAAAACCAAGCTGCCCTGGAATCATTTTCAAACAACCCCCTTTAATCAATTCCGGTCTCCATACAAGTATATAAACCTGTCTCGCATCGTGCTTTGCATCTCTGGCATCCCACCTCCTCCCCATTGCCACCTTTCTTAACTTTGTTTTTTCCTACAGGGGGGTCCTCTTCTCATCCGAGAACATCACCACTACTCTCCCCCTTAGGACTCCAAGCCCAAAATCAGTTTACAATCCCTGTGCCTAACCTTTTTTAATAAATCATTCTATACCTTCCATTGTCTGAGAATGTTTCTACTGAATTAATAGTGAGGGGTGAAGAACAGTCTCAATACGTATTTTATACAAATAAACTTAACAAACAGAGTCCACCACACAATCACACAGCAGGAATACTCCACACACAGAGGAGAAACTCTTAGAGGTGTGAATCTTCACTGGTCTCACAATTTGATTCGATTACGATTCAAAACGTAGCGATTCTCGATGTATCACGTTGCATCTTGTCTTCCATGTTTTTTTTAAATGAATACAATAATACAAGGCCAACGATGTGAGTCTGAACATGTACAGCCTTTTTTTCTTGTCATTGATGCCATCTGTATTTTCTGTATTAATGTCATCCACATTAAGTAACAATAGGCTAATATTTCTCACTGTCTCATATGACAAGGAAATAAAAGCAGATTAAAATTTAATCTGCTTTTATTTTATAAAAAATAAACTGCTGATTGTTGTGGAATGTGTACTTAGAATGTGGATCGTAGAATGTTTCCATTTGATTGCTATAAACATATAAAAGCCTATCACTCTGGCTTTTGTGTCACTGTACAGAGCAGGTATAGTGGTGTCTGTGAAAACAACTACGAGGTGGGATCTGTATCTTTGCTCCAAGGAATGGAGAAGGAAGCAAAACCCTGTGTTTTCCAATTAATGGAACGGTATTTACAATTTTCACAAATCAATTATTTTCTTTTTCTGCATTAATGCAGAATCTTTCACTTTGGCATCGCAATGCATTGTAAAAATGATTATTTTCCCCAGCTCTGGAAACTCCTTCAGGCTAGAGCAAATGAGTCTCTATTGTTGTTTTGCATAAGCAACAATTGGCCCAGCTTTGCCAGGGATGGCAGGGGTGTAAAATGGTTTAGTCTGTTAATTTCACCCCTCTCTAGTGACCACTAGAGTCAGTTGGCCGGATACTGCAAGTGCATGACCCAAATATACAGACTGTGTTATCCTCTGAGAACATAGGCAATGTGTGTGGTTGGTGGTGTGCCTGCAGGATGAAAAGAAGCAAGGGCCACGTGAGTTGGAGGAATCATGTGCCATGACATCCTCCTCTTGAGTTGGCTGGAGCAGGCCACTACTGTGGACTAAACATTTTGGCTGCATTCAGGGTGGAGAAAAAAGGGGAACAAAACAGAGATTTCTTGCAGCAAATACCTCTCAGCATGAGAAAGAAAGGTGCAAGAGATTCTGCACAGATCAGCAGCTGTACATGATGGTGTCAGCTCCAAGGTGCTTCAGCAACAGCACAATTTATCTGCAGTCAGGAGAGTAAAAATAAAAAAATAAGTCCAGTAAATCACATGGAAAACACACAACTGTCATTAGGTTTTGATATATACAGACATTGGGAAATTTTTAAATTCTATATGGCATAAAAGGATATAATATGAATAATATGCACAGCATATTAAACCAGCAGAGGTCTTATCAATTGTCTTTCCTTTTTGTCACTCTTGTGTGCAATATCTGTTATTAAATTGTGAATGTACACCTGAATTTAAGCCCGTATAAAATCAATACAAAATGCTGGACAGCAGTTGATGAAGGACAATGATCCTTATAATTGTTTTATATAATCATTCTTACCTCATCAAAGTAATAATTCTACATGCATCAACTTCTACAACTGACATTCTTGTCAAGGTGCAGTATGAACTCGGACGCAGACAGGAGTGAGATAAACCGAAGTTTATTGCAGCCAAAAATCAAGTCCAAAACCAGACATGTAGTCAAAGGACTACAGGTGCAGGCACAGGTCAAAACCAGGAGATCACAGAGAACAGTGCAAACACATAACCAAAAACAAAATCGAAAAAAAAACAAGTCATTACCAGGCAGACACAGCAATCAGAGTGAAATCGGGATACAAAATACAGTAAAATGGGAAAACAGGCAAAAGTCAGAATGGGCAGGCAGAACAGGAACAAAGGCTTGTACTGTAACTGAGAACTAAACAACAGAGATGACCTTGCACAGAACAGGAGACAAGGCAGAGTGTATATACACAGGTAATGAGTAAACAAGACACGGTTGAACAATGGGGCAGGTGAAACACATCAGCAATCAGGAACAAGGGAGGAGGGGCGGACACAATAGAGCTATGAAAACAAATGCACATGGACAGGGGAAATGACAAAACCAAAACACTGGAAATCAACCGAACAAAACCGAAACCAAAAACAGAAACAAAACACAAAATCAGGCGGCATTACTGACAATTCTAGCTCATGTCTGTCTGGTGTATATATTTTTTTCTGTGGTAAGTTTAAAGTTAGAGCAACATTACTCTGAATATGCATGTGAATTGCTGTAAAGGGCCAGTGAGAGAGTTACAGTGCATTCAGAAAGTATTCAGACCCCCTCATTTGCTATGCTACAAATTTATTCTAAAATCATTTAAATTAATTTTTCCCCTCATCAATCTATACTCAATATCCCATACTGACAAAACAAAAACAGGATTTATTGAAAATTAAAACTGAAATATCACATTTACATAAGTATGCTATGGTTGAAATACAACTCAGATACATCCCATTTTTTATTCATCATCCTTAAGTTATTTCTACACCTTATTTGGAGTCCACCTGAGGTAAATTGATTGGACATTACAGTCCCACCTCGTGATAACGGACCTCATTATACCGGATTTCGGTTATAGTGGACAAATTTTCCAATAACCGAAGCGTCTGTACATAGCGGGAACAAAGGACTGAGTCCGCTAACTCGCCAGGGGCGGGAACACACCCCGACGCGCGTTTGGTGCAACTGCGGTCTACCGCCGAGTTTGAGTGTATTATGCATACGCGATCCAAAAAATGAATTAAAGTAGAGGGATGTGTTATACTAGGACTGCATTTTGAGGACTGCAAATGCAGAGAAGACCGTAAATACCCCCTTTTTACTAGAAAAAGACCTACAAATGCTCCTTCCGCATGCACAGTGGCGCGCATCTCTCCTCAGTCTGTCATGTACCACGGGTCGTTTGAGAGTGTTGTTGCTTTTCCCTCGCATATCTCTCGTGTTTATGCAGTTTTTACCCTTTACTTATAATTTTTTGAGTGACCATGTCATCCAGAGGCAGTGACAAAAGAAAACGCGTAAGCCTAACTGTTAGCCAAAAATTAGAGCTAATAAAGAAGTTAGAGGCTGGCGTTAGTGTAGCAAGCGTGTGAAGAATACGGTGTGAAAAAGCAAACAGTTTTTCAAAAATTTAGTTTTTTTGATGTAACGGATAAACGGCTATAACGGACAGTGGCTCCCCCCTATTAGTCCGTTATCATGAGGGGGGACTGTATTTGGAAAGACACGCTCCTGTTTATATAAGGTCCCACAGTTGACATTGTGTATCAGAGCAAAAGCCAAGACATGAGGTAGAAGGAAGTGCCTGCCGAGCTCAGACACTGGAGTCTGGGAAGACTGCAAAAAGTATCTGAAACATTGAAGATTCCCAAGAACACAGTGGCCTCCATCATTATAAATAGAAGAAGTTTAGAACAATCAAAACTCTTCCTAGAGCTGGCCGCCTGGCTAAACTGAGGAATCGGGGAGAACGGCCATGGTGAGAGAGATGACCAAGAACCCGATGGTCACTCTGGCTGAGCTCCACAGATCCTCTGTGGAGACTGGAGAAACTTTCAGAGGGACAACAGTCACTGCAACACTCCCCTGTTCTGGGCTTTATGGTAAAAGACACATGAAAGCCCTTGAGTCTCTGACATGAGGAGGACCAGCAGGGGTTAGTCTCTGACATCAAGAGGAACAACAGGGATGAGTCCATAACATGAGGAGGAACAGCTTGGATGAGTCCATAACATGAGGAGGAAAATCAGGGGTGAGTCTCTGACATGAAGAGGAACAGCAGGGATGAGACTCTGACATGAGGTGGAACAGTGGGGGTGAGCCCATAACATGAGGAGGACTAGCAGGGATGAGTCTCTAAGATGAGGGGGAACAGCAGGGCTGAGTCTCTGACATGAGGAGGAACAGCAGGGATGAGTCTCTGACATGAGGAGGAACAGCAGGGATGAGTCTTTGACACGAGGATGCACAGAAGTAACAAGACTCTGACATAAGGAGGAACAGCAGGGATGAGTCTCTGACTTGAGGAGGAACAGCAGGGATGAGTCTCTGACATGTAGTGAAACAGCAGGGATGAGTCTCTGACATTAGAGGAAATGATCCTGCCAATTTTACAAAGACAAACAAAAAAAATGGACAGGCAGCATAAATGTTTCAATGTTCTATTAAACATTCTAACTCTGAGAGAACTGTAGCAACTCATAATGTAATAACTATGAATAATGCAAAAATGCAAAACAATGATGTAATAGTGAGTCAACAATGTAGTAAAATGTTGAATGCATAACATAATTATAATACTAATTTCAGTGCATAATGTAACTACTCATTATATTATGAGCTGGCTGTTACATTATAAAGTAAGTATCACATTTTTGGTGAATAGTGTAGTTACTTTGACAAGCAGTTTTAGACCAGAATGGTGCTCACTTTCAGATTAAATATGTGAAATGTAATTATTTTTAGATATATATATATATACAGTGCATTCGCACTTTACGCGAAGATGTGGTCCTGAAAAGGCTCGCTTAAAGCAAAATCATGTAATTCAAGTCTAATATCCCCATTTAAATTAATGTAAATGCTTGAGATGCTTTCTGCGGTCCTGTAACGTCGACTAAATTACTCAGAAAATTTGTAGTAAGGATTGAACTTTTACCATATGTAGGACTCAGCTGCAAATAGCATGTGACAACTTTTTTTTTTTCCGTGCTATATGTACCATATGTACTATACAGAGAGAGTGTGTGTGTGTGAGTGAGTGTGATACTCAACCTCATGGTGTTAGATAGTACAACAACGCGCAGTCTGTGATAAAGGAACAAAGAAGGAGAGTGTGTGTGTGACTGAGTGTGATGCTCAACCGCGTGGTGTTAGTTTGCATGCATATGTCTGTGTGTGTAAAAATGAAGAGAATGTAAATAGCAAGAACTTGTGGGAATCTATGAGAGAGTGAGAGTGGATATCGTATTGGTAAAGGGGATATCGGATAATGCTAGTGGTACAGTATATAATTATATTTCTGCTAAATAAATGCTGTACACTACTTTAAATACCACTCATAATTTCCTTTGCCAATTCAAATATTATTACATATTAATATTAAATAATATTATTTAAAAAATACCACTCACGTAAAGTGATCATTTTTGAATCGTGTTTCAATGGGCATTAAAGCGAATTCGCATATTTTAAGTTCTCATAAAAAACGAATGCACTGTACACTTCATACATTTGGTGAATGTGTAAAATGAAGTTAAAAGTATAATTAGTAAGGCTTTTGTGTAAAATGTTGACCATAGTACATTGCTTCCTATCATTGGAAAAGGCTCTTTGACATAAGGGGGCGATGCTTCATTGTTCTAAAAGAAAATCCTTGTATGAATGGTTCAATTGCCACAGCATGTGGGATAGATGGGGGTATTATGAAATGTAAACAAGCACAGCTTTCAGCTTGCATTATCAACAATCACTAACAACTGATCTGTACCTCCTGTTTCCAGTGTTGAAGCTGAGGAGAGTGAGATATACAAGTAGCCACAAAACTCAGAGCAAGACAAGCGTGGCATGTACAGTATCTCACAAAAGTGAGTACACCCCTCACATTTCTGCAAATATTTAATTATATCTCTATATATATATATATAGATATATATATATATATTTCATGGGACAACACTGAAGAAATGACACTTTGATACAATGTAAAGTAGTCAGTGTACAGCTTGTATAACAGTGTAAATTTACTGTCCCCTCAAAATAACTCAACACACAGCCATTAACGTCTAAACTGCTGGCAACAGAAGTGAGTACACCCCTAAGTGAAAATATCCAAATTGGGCCCAATTAGCCATTTTCCTTCCCCGGTGTCATGTGACTCGTTAGTGTCACAAGGTCTCAGGTGTGAATGGGGAGCAGGTGTGTTAAATTTGGTGTTATCGCTCTCACACTCTCTCATACTGGTCACTGGAAGTTCAACATGGCACCTCATGGCAAAGAACTCTCTGAGGATCTGAAAAAAGGAATTGTTGTTCTACATAAAAATGGCCTAGGCTATAAGAAGATTGCCAACACCCTGAAACCGAGCTGCAGCACGGTGGCCAAGACCATACAGCGGTTTAACAGGACAGGTTCCACTCAGAACAGGCCTCGTCATGGTCGACCAAAGAAGTTGAATGAACGTGCCCAGCGTCATATCCAGAGGTTGTCTTTGGAAAATAGACGTGTGAGTGCTGCCAGCATTGCTGCAGAGGTTGAAGGGGTGGGGGGGTCAGCCTGTCAGTGCTCAGACCATACGCCACACACAGCATCAAATTGGTCTTCATGGCTGTCATCCCAGAAGGAAGCCTCTTCTAAAGATGACGCACAAGAAAGCCCGCAAACAGTTTGCTAAAGACAAGCAGACTAAGGACATGGATTACTGGAACCATGTCCTGTGGTCTGATGAGACCAAGATAAACTTATTTGGTTCAGATTGTGTCAAGCGTGTGTGGCGGCAACCAGGCTGCATGAGTGCTGCCAGCACTGGGGAGCTACAGTTCATTGAGGGAACCATGAATGCCAACATGTACTGTGACATACTGAAGCAGAGCATGATCCCCTCCCTTCGGAAACTGGGCCGCAGGGCAGTATTCCAACATGATAACGACCCCAAACACACCTCCAAGATGACCACTGCCTTGCTAAAGAAGCTGAGGGTAAAGGTGATGGACTGGCCAAGCATGTCTCCATACCTAAACCCTATTGAGCATCTGTGGGGCATCCTCAAACAGAAGGTGGAGGTGCGCAAGGTCTCTAACATCCACCGGCTCTGTGATGTCGTCATGGAGAAGGGGAAGAGGATTCCAGTGGCAACCTGTGAAGCTCCGGTGAACTCTATGCCCAAGGGGGTTAAGGCAGTTCTGGAAAATCATGGTGGCCACACAAAATATTGACATTTTGGGCCCAATTTGGACATTTTCACTTAGGGGTGTACTCACTTTTGTTGCCAGCGGTTTAGACATTAATGGCTGTGTGTTGAGTTATTTTGAAGGGACAGTAAATTTACACTGTTATACAAGCTGTGCACTGACTACTTTACATTGTATCAAAGTGTTATTTCTTCAGTGTTGTCCCATGAAAAGATATAATTAAATATTTGCAGAAATGTGAGGGGTGTACTCACTTTTGTGAGATACTGTATGTGTGGCTTTTTGATATCAGATAGAAGTTTCATATTCTGAATATTTAAAGTAGACCAAAGTTTGAGTGAGCTTTAACTTGGACTTAAACAACCCAAGACCTTACCTCAGATCTGAGGAAAATTGGTATTAAGAATATCTTTGTTGTAAGTTGCCCTGGATAAGAGCTTCTGCTAAATGCCTATGATGTTATATAATGTAAATAATTAATCCCTTAATCTTTATGTAATTAAGCCATCATTTTGTAACTGTCATACATTTTATAACACACTTTATTTAGTAATTAAAAAGTAGAGTGTGCCTTTAAGAAATGACACAAATGTCTTGCAAGCCTCAGATTTCAGTTCTCAGTAAAACGACTGATTTCACCAATTTTTCATTGGTATTGTTCACATAGCTAATTTACCTGAATAACAATCATGGATAAAACAGTTGCTTCACAACTTTCCTTTTTTTACATTTTTCTGGCTAAATCAATTTAAATCAGAAACAGTGCATGTATGCATTTTATTATTACAGAAACATTTGAGTGTGTCATACAGAACATAGGGGCATGAGGCTTACTCCCAATGGCCACACAATCAGTGACATAAAATAGGCTTGAGAAAACATGCTCTCTGGACATCCAACACACAAAGCACACTGATGCACCTCCAATACCTCAACATGTATGTATCCATGCTCTCTCTCACACAAACGTGAGTCACAGAGCATAGCGCAGGTTGTCAGACCAAGGTACAACATACTAGAACCAAGGCGATAAATCAAATTGGGCAGGTCCAGTCCATGGTGCAATCCGCAATGGGTGGAGTAATGTGTTAATATAAATTAGAAGGCATTGGCACGACGTTGCATGTACAAACTAAATCTCTGGTTCATTTCTCCAACCACTTCATTGACAGTGCTGCAGTGCAGTTTCTTGAGTTCTGTTATGACATCCTGTAGTTTTGTCAACCACATAATCATAATGGCTGGGTGGCTCTCAGGATAAAACATTGCTGGCGAACCCTGAAGTCAGGAGTTTGATTCCCAGTCTTGCCATTGCCAACCATCAACTGGATTCAAGATGGGCCAAGACAGCTAAGTTCTTTTTCATTGCCATGGTACCTTCCCTGTCATGCTGGGCACCTGTGGCAGCACGAACCAACATACTCAAGCCAGTCTCAATTAAAATACCACCTGGAGACAAATGAGAGCTTTCTACCACTCAAATGCAGGCTGTGTACAATTTTAATAGGATTTGTGAGGCTGACCCCTGCTGGCTGCTCCACCGAGGCTTGGACTTTGTGCCTAGCTTCTGAACAAGTGGGTTTAAGGCTCAGGCTCAACCAAGGTTCGGACACAGTGACACACAATTATAGTCACGCATCCTCTTTGTGAAAGCTGCAAGAAATGTCACTAATATGTGTGAATGGAAATGGACAAGACAAAGACAAAGAAGATAAACTTTTCAGAAGCCAAAATTGAAGTTTTAGTGACTGAAGTCAATTCTTGGAGTGAAGCAGCAGTTGCAGAATGTGTGTATTGCGCTGACAGACATAAATCACACATGAAAAGAACTACTTGATTGTGTCAAACACCTAAAAAAATATCAGTGCAATGCAAATGTTACTTGTGTCTTTGTTGAATTTCTTACAATGTTAGGAAAAACATGGCCTACCTAAAATTGTTCAATTATATTTACACTCTTCCTCAATGCCACAGTGTTGCTTTTTATACAGTTTAATCAATGCAAGTCCCTTGCACTCCACTGTCTTGACAATTAACTTAATGATTTAATTGAATTTAAATGGTTTTATGAATTGACTAGAACTCTGAATAAAACTATAGTAGTCTAGTATATATAAAAGTAATACATACAATGTGCATAGAAAAAGTGTTAATACATTATCTTTTTTCTTCATAGTTTATAATTTGGTTATATCAATCGTTTCTCCATTTGGTGGGTGGTATTTAATTTGCAGTTCCACTTTTCTACCACAAGATGCTGTTCGTATGCATGGTCAGTTGTGTGTAGATTTACGAACATTCTCAAGTACATGTACAAATTGATGAATTCCACTCTTTGCTTAGAAGTGATCATACGAACAGTTTGCGAACATTTCTGTTTGTACACACGGTTGATAAATGAAGGCCCAGAAGTCTTTGATAAGTAAAAAAGGGGCTTAAATCTGTTTTTAAATTGTTTCACTCATAATTGTGGTTAATAAAAACAAATGTGTGTATTAAAGACACATATTATTATTAACCAGAGATTAGTTCAACATGAATGTGCTGTTGACTGCATACCAGCGCTATGATGAAGAAGGTGTCATTGGGAGTGACATACTTCACATTTTTCGTCCGTGAACCCACCGATAAATATGGCATGGAATGTGAGCACGTGCCAAGGCCACATTTCCACTGCTCCTCCCAGCCTGCAACATTCCACTCAGACATTGAAGCTCTCAGTTTCACCCCACAAACGCCAGACGCAAACACTCTGGCAATGAAGCTCTCAGTTTCAAACGTGTTCATGTAAGTACCATAGATGACTTAACTAAAGTCAAACCCTACTCCATTCATTACAGGAACTGTGCTGTTTATACTTACAGATACTAAGTAACTGGAAGATGAAGGTGACACAATTCATTCCACAGCCAAAGTTATATGTAGAACATCCTCAAACATTGTGCTCTCTGTATCTGATACAGTGCAGATAATTATTGGATTATTATGGATTAATTATTTGGGTCCAAGGAATGTCCTTCCTCTTATTCACTGGCATACAGATTCTTATAATATGTCCAATGTTTGCACCTCATTATAATCAGAATCCACCACATAGATATGTATGAATACTGTACATAGATCCATGCACACCTATATGCATACAGAACATCATTCTGCAGTCTTTTACCTTTAAAGATTCTCTTTGTACATCTGTCAAGTAAATATAGCATATAGTCAAGTAATAAACAGAATACATAATACATAGTACACCATCCAATCAAGTGATTGTAAATGGGCACAACAACTGCTAAATGAGAGTATGATGGTTAGACCAGGTATAGTCTGAAGAGGTGGGTCTGTCAGGATTCACGCTAGCACCCCCTGGTGACCTTCCCACCACAGGTACAGGGATCCACCCACTATGAACAACCAGGACACAGTCTCATTTGAATATTTTTTTTATACAGACTAAAAACTCATGCTTGGGCAGCCACCCGCCCTGCCCCACCTCTTCCCCTGCTCCGACAGCCCCCACCAACTGGCCAGCCCCTCACCACATGTATCAGCTTCTGGAGAGGGACTTCCCCCACCCTGCACCACAAGCCAAACACACCAGAAATGACCCCCGTGCCCCCCACCAAACACACTCCACTCCACGCTCGTAACGGGTCCCTCTCCCAAGCCAGGCCACTGGGGGGGGGTTGGAGAATAAATTAATACGGTGGGGCGGTCCAACGAAATGCCGGGCTTCCTCCACACCCCAAAATAAAAAAAAAAAACCCCAAAGAAAAACAGGCATCGACTGCAGCTCCCTCACAGTCCTGGAACCACCACGGCCACCTGCTGCCGTTTTCCCGGGCTTGTAAGCTTCTCCAGTAGGGGGATGAGGCAGACTAAGGAGAGGAGAAGGCACAAGACGAGTTTTCCATCTATGTGGTATGTTACCACTTAACCAAGTTGCTTGTAATGGTAACATATACATTTACTGTTCAGCGGAAAACACTCAGTTATACCAGTCAGGTTTTTTACATGTGTGTATTATGACATCATTAAAGCTATTTTCCACTTCAAGAAGGGCTCTGTTCCAGCAGTATGATTCTACAGGCTGTGCTGTATTTATGTGTCACAGCAGCACATTTATGACTACACATTCATGTACAGATCAGATAATATTGACTAACTAACCTTGACAGGGGTGGTGGAGGTGGATGTGGCAAGTTTTCAGGCACAGTCAGAGGTGGTGAGTCTATCTCAGATCGAGGGCCTCATGGAGGAACAACATCATCAGGGACAAGTTACTGCAGCACTGAGTGGGGATGTTCATATCCAAAGAGGACACAGCAGCATGGATGCAGTTTATGTCTGAATCCCTACTGGTAATGCTACCCCTGGGCTGTGCCTTGAGCCGTGGGCCTTGTTGCAGGGGATGCAGGAGAGTGATCATGGACGGCTCGAGTCCCTGGGCCACTCCTGTGGTACCTGATAAAAACAAGAATGGTTTGGCATGGACTACCACTGCCTTGATGCCATTACCCACAAGGACACCCAATGCTTCCCTGGACTGAGGAGTCATGGTCTGGGATAAAGCAGACAGGGTGGTATTCCTCTTTGGATGTGCTGAGTGGGTACTGGCAGGTGGCCATGGACCCAGTGCACCTGTGATTGCCATCCCGTAGGTCTAGACCAATTTGAACAAATGTATTTACACTCTGCAATGCTTCTGCCATGATCTAGCACCTCATGCAGCAGTGTTTGGTAGTGCACGACTCACTGCTAACATGTGTAGATGATGATGTGGCTTTCTTCTCAGACCTCCAGGTTTATTAAATACATACACTGACATAAAAACATACATACACATGTATGTTTCTTTATGGCATCTGTTTGAGTTATGACAGAAATGCAAGCTGCTGAGGAGGGAGGCGAGGTGTCGAGGACACATTGTCAGCGAGGACACATTGTCAAGGGTGGCCACAGATCTGGAAAACAAAAACACTGTGGTCCGGGACTAGATGCACCTGAGATGGTATGCCATGTGTGGGTGCTTCTCGGGTTTGCTGGGTATTACAGACAGTCCATTCCTGCTTTCGGTAAGATTACCTTGACTGTTGGTTGGGACGGTGGCTCAGGGTAAGCACTCACAGTG
>JAFBMS010002637.1:0-26322 GCA_019788955.1 Albula glossodonta
CACACTCGCGGGCACATAGTATAATTTGTGCTGTGTGCCATGGCTGTACCTGTTAAACAGGTCAGAGGGCAGGAATAGGTATTTCATTTTGGATGTTTGAAAGATCCAAATCTGAAATGATTGGTATCCATCTCCTGTATCTGTATATGTTCCTGTCCCCTTCACCTCATGCAAGCAGGGTCCAGGTTTCTGCCTGCTCTGTGTGTGTCTCTGCTGCTGTAAGAGTTTGTTCTGTCTTTTTTTGTTTTCACAAAAATAAATAAGTTAATAAATAATTTCTGGTTCATCAACTTTGGCAGGAAGTAACAAACACATCTTAGAGCAAACCCGCACTCCAGCCACAGTTCAGACTGTGACTTTAAAATAAGAAAAAACAAAAGGAAATAGTTTCACATACACCAGCAAGTAACAGCATAGAGTCAGACTCTGTAGCGAGATGGTCTATGGCCTCTCTGAAGTGTGTTTGTACATCTGTACACATGTACAACACACATGCATATAAGCGCAAATGCTCTCTCATACACACACACTCACACACACACTCTATCTCACACACACAGACACAGACAGCGGAGAGAGGCCCTGCTGCAGAGTGCTGGTTAATTGACTGAATTCTAACAGCGGTGTAGAATAAAAACGTGCCTTAGGCAGGCCTTCAGAGCCGGGTGGCCGGGGGAAGCAGGGTGACCTCACATTGGGTCCAGTTCTGGTGTCCGTCCTGGGTCCAGCTCTGGCCTCATTTCCAGTTCTGGCCCTGGTTCCAGTTCTGGCTGCGTTTCTGGTTCTAGTCCTGGTTTAGTTCTGGTTCTGCTTCCTGCCCTGGAGGCCCTTACCTCGCCGTGAGGCTGCTGCCAGGCACATTGAGTTTGACATGAACACTGTTGCCACGAGCACCATTGAGTAGGTGACCATTACCATGGACACTGCTAGCATGGGTGTTGCCGTGGCTGCCGTTGCCGCGACTGCTGCCATGGCCGCCATTTCTGCGGGCTCCGTTGCTGCTGTCCGTGGCGGTGTCGTCCTCCACCACGCTGGCGTAGCCGTGCTTCTCCACACAGTCTCCCAGCACCCCCAGCACCCGTCGCAGCCGCCGGTCCAGGGCCTCCAAGTGCGGCCCGAACAGAACCGGCGCCAGCCCGTCCCGCTCAAGAGACTCCAACATCACCTCACTCAGCCTGTAGTCCTCCTGCGCCAGCAGCTGGAGGCGCTGCTGAGTCGACTTCCTCACCCTGCAGGGTGTCAGGGGTCAGAGGTCAGGGGTCAGCACAGCAGAATCACTGGCTCTCTTATTTCATGTCCTTCAGAAATGAATCTTTTAAATTCATTGACAGTTTAATCAAAATGTTACCAAAGGCTGAATCCTACGTTTCCCATCATTCTAGTTGCTGGTGCTTCACTTTCTTCCACTTGTGTATTACTCCTACCTAACCATTGTACTACTCTGTTTTGTAATGTAAACACTGTTTTTTGAATGTAAAGAACAGTTTTGTAAAGACTGGTTTTGTGAAGTTTTCTGTTGTAATGTAATGCTTAACTCACCGGCAACACTGGCTCAAAGGCACCAGGATGGACACCTCATCATGGGAGTACTTCCCAAACCTGCAGGAACAGAGAGCACGACAGCGCTGGAGGTTCAGCAAATACCACACACAGTTAGCACATGACTCAGTTCATACACACATTCAATAATAACTGCGCAAAGCATTCATTTCTGACCTCATATTTACATTCGCTAAACACTGCAGGCATTTCATGTCATGTTCAGATACGCTGTATGGTGTAGTCTTCATTTCCCATCACAGCTACAGTCCACGAGATCTGCATTTATATTATATATAATAATATGTACAGTGCAGTGTGATACATTTGAACCATTTGAACCACACTTTGATAAAGCTATGAATGTGTTTCTGTTTGTCTCTGGGATACAGTGAATCAGTTCAGCCAGAATCTCAGCTGCTCTCACAAACTGATTTATGTAGTAGCAGCATAGTTATTTAGCTGATACTTTTATCCAAAGTGACTCACAATTAATTGGACTAACCAAGGGCCAATTCCCCATGGGAACAATGTGGGGTTAAGGGCCGTGCACAAGGGCCCAACAGCAATGTGGCTGGACTGGGATTTGAACCCAGTCATGTACCTTAGCCATTAGACCATAGCATACATAAGCGTAACACAGAGCATTATTACAGAATTCATTTTTCCTCTAATATTTTCTCCCCTCTTCTCTGCCCAAATCTTGTCCACTGAGAGCCTCTGAATCCATGTGATTCCTCTAATTCCCTTTTTTTTCCTCAGTGTTTTTAAATTTATATTCCTGCTGCGCTATGTTTTTATGCACTTTGCAACCTGGTGACACCAAAGGCTAATTTCCAGAAAAGGATAAAGAAGCTGTAACACAATGTGATGTTGTGCGATTGTGTGTGTCAGAAATGAGTCACTTGCGGGCAGGGGGCTGCAGGCTCAAAGCTATTGGACACAGGAAAAGTCACTGCACTTCTGTTAGTGTGTGGGCGACTGTGATGACCAAAACATGGGCCACAGGCCAAATAAAGTACCCATAAATATAAATAATGCATAACATCACTATGGCAACACACAAACAACATTTGTTTTTAGGAGATAAATGATAATACAGTTTAAAAAAGGCATTAACCAAAAATGATCATGCTGTGCAGTGACAGACAGAGTAAGCTGGTTCAAATAATCAGGCTGGAACTCAATCAACTTTTATCTTTGACTTTTACGTGTAGTTGAATATGAGTGCTATACTTTTTCTTTAGAAGAATAGCTTAGCAAGTTACTTTTCATGATTTCTGAGCTCATCAACCTGTGTCTGTGAAGATGAAAACGAACACCTACACTTTGAGCAAAGCTGAGTACAGATGTTGATTGAATCATGGCCTCAGCTAAATTGATCTTCCTAATGTGTTTAGGATAGCCAACACAAATGGTGTATCACTGAACATTTTAATATCCAGCCAATCAGGATGTGTGAAGGATAAGCTGAGCACTGATTGGCTCCTTAGCATGTGGTGGGCGGAGCTTACCCTCTCCCATTATCCAGGTGTATGATAAAGGTGTTGTTCCCAAACTTCTCAAAGGTCTCGTAATGGTGGCGATCCATGTTACCTAAGTGGGGAAAGAGGTAATCAGAGGTGAAAGTTCAGAGGCCAAGCGTTGATTTCAAATGCACCGTCGATCAATTCACATTCACTTTCCGCAGAACCACACATTATGTAAAAGTGGTACTGGGGCCAGGTGCCAGCGAGACAGCAGTCATCCATTTCATTGGACCTCAATCTCAAAACTGAATCCTGTTTAAGATTACTGTAATTAGGCTCAGAAACATGTAGCCAGACCCTGCAGGACTACTCTACCCGGGCCCTGGAGGACCACAATTTCCATTTCCTTCTATTCAGGAGCTACTCCAGCTGGTGCAGCTCATGTGCTTATAATGGCTGATTTGACTGGCCACAGTGAACACCGGCACTGGGACGCTCTCTGAGTACTGGGGCCGCAAGCAGCTATAGACCAGGCTGAAGACCAGCCCTCCGCTCTTCTGGGACATCCGGGGATGATATGAGCAGGGTCAAGCCATGGGGGGATGATGGGGTAGGAGTGAGTCTCACCCATCAGGAAGTCGAAGATGGTCATGTCCATGATGTCCAGGAGGCGTGTTCCGCTGTCGTAGGGGGGCGTTTGCTTCACTTCATCACAGTAGTCAGGGTCCACCTCCCACCTGGTGCGGCACCAAAACACAGAGCCAATCAGGGAACAAGGATGCACTCACTTTCACCGGCCTGACTAAGGCTTATTTTTACCATCATATTTTTACCAGGCTTTGTCTACATCCTGAGTCAGGCCCAGTTGGGTCTAGTTGTGTTGAATCTGGTTGGATGTAGTTGGGTTGGTTTGGGTGAGGTTTGGTTGGGTCTTACTGGGTTAGATTGGGTCTGGTTGGGGCTGGAAAGGTTGGGTTTGATGGGTCTGTTTGAATTGGGTTGGGTTAGGTTGGATGGGTCTGGTTGGATTGGGTTGAATGGTTCTGGTAGTGTGGGGTTGCTTGGGTCTGGTTGGTTTGGGTTGTGCTGGGTTGGATGGGTCTGGTTGGGTTGGATAGGACTGGATGGGTTGGGTTGAGTTGGATTGGATGGGACTTTTTGGGTTAGGTTGGATTAGGTTGGGTTGGATGGGTCTGGTTGGGTTGGGTTGAGTTGGGTTGGATGGGCCTGGTTGGATTAGGTTGGGTTGGGTTATGTCCAGTCAGGGTGGGGCGCTTACTCGGCCTTCTTGCGTTAATGGTAGGACCGTCATGGGTTATGTCCAGTGAGGGTTGGGTTGGGTTAGGTTGGGTTGGGTTATGGGTGGGGCTCTTACTCGGCCTTCTTGCGTTTGTGGTAGGACCGGCGCCAGGGGTTCCTCCAGGTCTTGCGCTTGGCCAGGGCCAGGTCCGGGAGAAACGCCGCCAGGGACCCCTCAATCTGGTCCGGCTTCCCGCACAGAGCGTGCTCAGTGGAGCAGTAGTACGAGCACTCTCCGTAGAAACAAACGTTGTTGGCTGTGAGGGGGTACACACACACAAACATTGAGACCAATGGGTCTGTGCAATTGTGAGGGAAACATGCTGTGAGGGTCTTGGGTTTAGTTCCGTCTGACTAACAGACGAGAGAAACTATCTGTTTTCTCTGTGAGGGCGTGGATTGGCATTCATACCTGGTGAGATGAAGAACGTTCTCCAAAGCTTCTTGTCTCTGGTCACGTCTCGGATTTCCCTTGTCATGTTGACCAACCTCCCGGCCACAGGGGGAACCCTTCGGAAATCCAGGATCCTGGAAAAAGCAAACAAAACAAAACAAAACACTGCTACATGACTGAAATGCAATGTAATGTAGCGTAATGTAGCACAATGTTCTCTGCAAAATGACTGCATTTTAATGCAGTGTAATGTGTCCAACCCTTAGCCTGTTTTCCCCGGTACACTTGGGATTCATTTCAGAATTCTGGATTCAGATGTATATTTTAAACTATGACCATAAAGTTCATTTCATTATTGTTCTAGTCACATCTCAATGGTGGGTGTTCCTTAAAGAAGGTGAGAATGTAAGACGCTGGAGCGAGTGCTGTGGGGGGTATACCTGTCCAGGTGAAAGGCAGCGATCTCAGCGTTGTGTCTCTCAAAATCAGAGAAGTAGAAGAAATCAGGTGGTGTCTGCTGCTCCCGCGTTTGCCTGGGGGGCAGAGAGGGGGCGCCAGAGAGTCAGGCCTCAGTCAAGAATTAAAGAAAAACTGAAAAAAAACATTAAAATCAAACTGCCACCACACCACAGTCTCACAGTCTAGGTGGGAGAGAGGCAGAGACAGAGAGAGAGAGAGAGAGGAAGAGAGAGAGAGAGACAGAAAGAGAGAGAGAGAGAGACAGAGAGGCCTGGCATGTTAATTAATACCTCCCTGGGGGTGCTAGGATTATTTTTCTCCGGATGTCTACAATAGCTACTCTGTTGTTTGTACATGGTGGGAGGTGCAGAAGCTGGGTGAAAGCCACTCGTAACCACAAAACGGGGCTGGGTTCTCAGCCAGCGTGCCCCCCACGGGAGGAAGGGTCTATCCCTAAACACGACTGCAGAGTCTGCCCCCCCCCCCCCCCCCCGGCAAAGTATTCACCCTGAGCTACTCCTGTAACTCTCCATATAGCTGCACACACTCAGCTCACATAAAGCACCTCAACTATTTATGTCCCAATTTTCAAAATTATTCAGGACACAAAATATTCTTTCGAATCACTGTATATTTTCATTTTATTCATCAGTGTCTTCCCTGATTCTCTGAGCTCTGCAGAGGGGGTATTTTTACATTTTTTCCCGAATCGAGATAGTTAAATTATGTTGAAATTTGTGTTATATCCCTCAGGGCTGAGGTTGTGTATCACACATAAAGAGGTGATAATTTGGTAACAGAGCCTTCAGGAGCTAAGTGTCAAGGCTCTGGGATGGTTTGCCCAAATATGGGAAATCGCTGCTGTTTTTTAGGCTAAGCCTCAGACAGCTATCTTGCATTAGTGTTTGAAATGGATTTACACCAGCCGTTAGCCTCCTCATACACCTCCTGTGGGGAGTCATTTAATTTTAATGGAGAGAGGCCCAACAAGGCACGATTCTCAACTTTACTCAGGCTGTGGTGCCGAACTCGAGGAAAACATTTCACACTCAGGTAAGGCTTAAAATAGTTCCAACTTTCTCTGACAATCTCAGCTGTGAGCGCATCAGTCAATCAGATGTAGGGAATAGCATTGAGAGACTTCCTGGGGATGTTCTGTCCTCAGGACACTTTGGGCTGTGTGGAGACCCCCCCCCTACTGGCTGGATCAGGGTACTGCAGGCAAAATGAAGGACCCCTCTGGACATGTTTTCAGACAGCAGGGAATCTCATTTCAACTGAGTCCCGAATTCTGTGTTTTTAAACGCCCCCCTCCAGCAAGCTTCACTCCCAGGTTTTCTTAGAAAAATTCCTCAAAAAAGGAAGAATGGTGAGAAAGATGACATTGTAGCTCAAAGAACTAGTTAGGGATGCAGCGTCCTCTCATTAAAACACTCAAGAAGACTAATTACGGCATGTGCAAGATCATAGGGAAGAAGCGAGAAAATATAATTAGCAAACCAAATCATTATTAGTTTTATTGAAAGTTCAATTTTGGAACATGGATCATTGTGCAATTTCGGTGTTTGAGCTACAGTGGAGGTTGGTTTCACAGACAGATAATTTATGGTTAAAAACAAAACAAAACAAAAAATGAGACGCACTGATTGCGTGCACAGTGTGAGCTCCTGCACAGCTGCTGGCTTTGCTGTGTGTAACACACAGACATATACACGGCGCAGTGTGAAACGGCTTTGCTGTGTGTAACGCACAGACATACACACGGCGCAGTGTGAAGCGGCTTTGCTGTGTGTAATGCACAGACATACACACGGTGCAGTGTGAAACGGCTTTGCTGTGTGTAACGCACAGACATATACACGGCGCAGTGTGAAATGGCTTTGCTGTGTGTAACGCACAGACATACACACGGCGCAGTGTGAAACGGCTTTGCTGTGTGTAACGCACAGACATACACACGGCGCAGTTTGAAACGGCTTTGCTGTGTGTAACGCACAGACATACACACGGCGCAGTGTGAAACGGCTTTGCTGTGTGTAATGCACAGACGTATACACAGCGCAGTGTGAAACGGCTTTGCTGTGTGTAACGCACAGACGTATACACAGCGCAGTGTGAAACAGCTTTGCTGTGTGTAACGCACAGACATACACACAGCGCAGTGTGATACGGCTTTGCTGTGTGTAATGCACAGACATATACACGGCGCAGTGTGAAATGGCTTTGCTGTGTGTAACGCACAGACATACACACGGCGCAGTGTGAAACGGCTTTGCTGTGTGTAACGCACAGACATACACACGGCGCAGTTTGAAACGGCTTTGCTGTGTGTAACGCACAGACATACACACGGCGCAGTGTGAAACGGCTTTGCTGTGTGTAACGCACAGACATATACATGGCGCAGTGTGAAACGGCTTTGCTGTGTGTAACGCACAGACATACACACGGCGCAGTTTGAAAAGGCTTTGCTGTGTGTAACGCACAGACATACACACGGTGCAGTGTGAAACGGCTTTGCTGTGTGTAACGCACAGACATATACACGGCGCAGTGTGAAACGGCTTTGCTGTGTGTAATGCACAGACGTATACACAGCGCAGTGTGAAACGGCTTTGCTGTGTGTAACGCACAGACATACACACGGCGCAGTTTGAAACGGCTTTGCTGTGTGTAACGCACAGACGTATACACAGCGCAGTGTGAAACAGCTTTGCTGTGTGTAACGCACAGACATACACACAGCGCAGTGTGATACGGCTTTGCTGTGTGTAATGCACAGACGTATACACAGCGCAGTGTGAAACGGCTTTGCTGTGTGTAACGCACAGACATTCACACAGCGCAGTGTGAAACGGCTTTGCTGTGTGTAATGCACAGATGTATACACAGCGCAGTGTGAAATGGCTTTGCTGTGTGTAACGCACAGACGTATACACAGCACAGTGTGAAACATGGATATGAGCTCGCAGGGCTTCTTCAAAACCATGCCAAAAAGAATTTACTGCAGAACACCTTCTGTCTGATAACACACTCACCATTATAGACATCGAACCAAATAAAATCCCATCGATGGAAAGATGTGTTCAGATTCAGATGATAAGGGAACTGCTTACAGCAAGGTTTTATTCAGTCCCCTATTCTCACATTTTTTCCTGTCTCAGATTTCACTTGTAGAGAAGGCTTATTCCTGACAGACAGACAGTCAGACAGACAGACAGACAGAGATGCAGACAGATAGACAGACAGACAGACAGAGAGGCAGGCAGCTAGCCCACAGTCCTGATACAACTTCTGAGCCAAATGCTAACATCTACATAGCACAACCTGATAACACACACTCACACTCACACACACACACACACACACACACACATACACACAGACACAGCACTCATACAGGTAAATAAACTCAAAGGCACAGAAAAAGCATAGATCAGAAAAACACAGACAGGTGCAAGCCTCCACACCCCCACGGCCCCCCCCCACTATCAGATAACACATCGACATTCAGCTGCCTAAACCCATGTGTGCAGCAATGCAGATGTCTCACTAAGATACACGGCCTGACTGCCTTCACTTTCACTGGTGAGATTAATCTGCGTTCCTGTGTGTGAATATGGTTTGCCTTTGTGAGTGAGCATTGTGTGCAAATCTGGAACTCCCACACACTCCTTAGACATATGAGGCCTTCATGGCTATGTGCGTAACTGCCAAACAAGCATCGCAGATGTTATATGAGAGTAAAGATCTGAAATTTGGAGGGGGCGTGGTTTCAGAGTGTAATTAATAACCTGATTGGCCCCCGTTACTCTCTCTGGCCTGCTCATGTCTGACTTAACCCCCCAGCACATTTAAATCCATTACTGCAGCAGCAGCGTTTTGCCTGAATCTGGCCGCAGGTGACCACCTGTTTAATCAGCTTTTATTTCCCACGCTTCGGCCATCTCCAGCAGGGGGCAGGAGCAGAGGTGGACCCTCTCTCCCCTGTCTTTATCAGGCTGGACCTGGCCTCCCTCCCTGCTGGGGGAAACTAGACCAGAGCCTCAACCCTTAACTCTCCCTCAACCCTTAACTATCTGTGCGGGTCCTGCAAGATCTCTTTTCAGTATCCTCCCCTCTCTCTCTCTCTCTCTGTCCTAAAGGATTTTCCTTTGTTTCTGCTACAACAGGCCACCTCTTTCCCATCTATTTAATCTCCAACGGAACAGGACCCATGTACCAAAAAAAAAAACAATTTTTTTCATGTTTGTTTCCAAGGGTGAGCGAATTGGAGTTTTTCCATTGCTGTCACAATCTGTTCTGCTTCCCCAGCTTGGAATAAACCTAATTTGTTTAAAAAAAAAAACATAAATAATAATAAATAAAAAAAATAATGCACAAGGAGTGAAAAAATAGCATTTGTTCACAAAGAAGCACACAGCCAGAATGGAGCGAGCTCTGGAGCACAGCGGAGGTCTTACTGCTGTTCTAATCTACAGGGAATTACAGAAAAGATGCTTATTCTCACTGCGGAGAATTATAAACACAACACGGCTTACCCTCTGTTACGGGCTATCTGAGGAGAGGCTTTTCCCAGCGTTATGCAATGTTTCACAGCGGAAAAAACCTGCGCTGTGAACTTCATATGCTCATGGCAAAATATGCAATAGGGAAGAATATTTTATGAACGGTGCTTCTCACGCCGTGCAGTCAGAGATCTGAATCACACATTGGATGAAGCGCTCATTTCGCAATGTTGAGGAGAACTGCAGATATTCCCAAGTGTCCACAAAATATTTCTCTGGGCCCCCTACCTGTGTCCCATTTTCGTGGTGACATGACAGCCAGGGGCAGCTGCGCGAGCGGCTTCACTGGGGGGGACAAACAGGATGGGCGGGGCCAGCTGTTCTCGGAAGCGTGAGATTACGAGCCCCGTTTTCTCTGACCCTCACATGCAAAAATACTTCTGCAGTTTCACTGGATTAACAAGATGCCAGCTGAATCCTTTCAACACGACTGCCTCTAAACGTTTTCCTCCTGGCCTTACGCACTTCAGACGAGAGCAGACTTTGCTGTAATTAGAGGAAATGGGACGCAATGGAACATAAAAAAATGATCTGATGTGCGGCACGGAGTTTGGTTGTGCTGTGATTTCAGAACGCAATTCGCCAAGAACAGCGAGCAGCTGCTCTGTGTCGATGCTCTCTTAGAAACAGATTGGTAATCATGACTAAAGGGTTATTGATTTTGGGAGGGGAAAGCAGACTCTAGACTGTCCCCCGTGTCTAAGGGTTCATTTACATTGATGAAAACCAGCTTTCTGATATGTGATGATTTTCTGTGAGATAGACATTAGCAGTTAACATTTTTGATTTTTTTTCCTGTTTTTTTCCACCCCAAACTCAGCCAAACAGTTTATTCCTTCCTTCAGCTAACTCACATTTCAGATTGACGTGCGGCGATATTTTAAGCTACACACGGACCGCTGAGGCACCCGAATGCTAATCAGCAGACAGATCCAGCACGCACGTTTCTGATGTGCAGATGCTGTCAGAGCCGTCTCTCACACGGACGTGATATTTCTGAAAGTATGCTTCTGGTCGCCAACGCGCCAGTTACGCAGACAGGTCTCAACTGCTGGATTTCCCACAGTGCAAATGAACTACGGCGAGCCGCCACTAACTACAGTAAGACACGTTTTAAAGGGAGATGCTGTATCAAAACACTGCGGGTTCTGAAAATCTGGGTGCTGGAATTCATCTTTAAAGGTACACCTTGGCTAATCCTGACATGGTTTTAGCTCTATTTCACATCCTGAAGAGTCACACGATGACCAAAGTCTGAACATTTAAATTTGTGTGAAAGTATGAGCGAAAGTATTAGTATTGTGGTTGAAAAGGTAAACTTTCCAACTTCCTCCCACAATGGTTTCCTCAGACCAGGGCTTATGGCCGTGCATATATAACCGAAGTGATGCACCTGCCCTGTTCATAAAGTTTCTGATTCTGTTTTCCGTTTTGTTTCTTTGTGTAAAATAAGAGCGTAAGTTTGGCTGGAGGGGACCTTTGAAACTGAGCAGAACCGTGTCCCTGAGTAACCGTGTGATTAATGTCCTGTAAAAGGATTCCCACTTTAAAGGTCTGTGTGACAACGAGCTTATCATTTTCCAAAAGCTGGGCGGAGAAAACAGATTATTCAATAACCTATATCTGCCCTGAGCATATTGAGCAACATCATTCACCGTTATGCTTTTGCACGATTGGAATACAGTACTTTATTTGAAGCAGTAGTAATTTTATTTCTTGGTAGATTTATCTACCATTACATACTTTACCAGCACCAGAGCCAACCCTTGGTTGAACTAGTTATTTTTAATGACAGTCAGTTTTGGTATGTTTTTAATCATATGAGTATGTTTTTAATCATATGAGTATGTTTTTAATCATACTACTTTGTGCAAAAGAGAAGAACAGATACTTGGGGGAATATATGTTGAAACTAAGAGGCATTTTGTCTGTTAATGGCCCTGTTTTGCCCAAGCCCAACATAGTGAAGGTTTTTGTCTCTTGTGATGATGAGGAAGTGTCTGCATTTGTGATGCAAGATGTTTCTGAGTGATCAGGTAATAAACAATCATATCGTCTTATGCAATCAGACAGTATCAAGTACCTGCATGTCATTTTGTATTGGCAAACTGAGCATGTTCTGTGTGTTTTTCTGAAACTGCCATGTCACAAACAGGGAAATGAGAAATCAAAGAGCCATTTACCAAATCTTCCAGGATCTTTTCATGGGTAAGTAAAAGCTATGATGGATTAACAGAAACTTCCTGATTGAAAATCTACACTGATCGGCTCTGGCCAGTTTATCAGAGATTTAGTGTTACGGGAAAGAATGACTGCAATGCCACTGAATTCACAGAAATCATAACTGTGACAGATTTCCTCCTGTGTGATAAGCCTCTAATGGACACTAAACACAACAGCCAATCAAACACCTTCATGCAGAGTGAAGGCACTTTAGACACGCCTCCTCATTCAGCATCAAAGCACTTCAAATGCTTTCAACAGGCAGCTTGAGCCTTTAAAAAGGGCCAGACAGTGATGTCACAATGCTGAAGGCAGAATAATGATGGCACAGACTGTTTATGTCACAATGCTGGAGGCAGGCAGGATAGCGTTGGCACAGATTGATTATGTCACAGTGCTAGGGACTGCGCATTCTGTTGTGTTACCAAGCTGCTCAGCTTGAGGGGTGAATATATAAATGTGTGCTGGGATCTGTGGGCTCAGTTAATATTCCTTTGGGACGCTGCCCAGATGCTTTTGTGCTTTAGGGCTTTGGGATATTTAAGTGGTAGCGTTGGCTCACACAATAAATAAATAAGTAAGTAAAAGTAAGTAAGTAAATACATAAATACATACATAATTAAACATGGCATTCAATTTAAGTGGAATTACTTTCCTCTCTCTCATGACAAAGACTTCCAACAGCACCAAGATCAGGAAAACAAAAGTGTCAGACCAAGAGGGCAGTCCAAAAAAAAAAAAAAAAGTCCAAGTACAAAACGAACACCTTCGCTATCGCCCTTCTGGCAGCCTGCTGGGATGTAGACTGCGTACCGCCCTTACTGCTTAAAGCATGGGGTCAACAAACGCTACACTAAGCGCGAAACCACAGGAGAATGATGTAATGAGTCATACACACCTTCCCATGATTCAGTGGGAGAGTTTGAAGGCTCACACTTACATCACTTCCCCAACAAACTCCTGACTGCAGAAGAAGCATTCACGTCGCTCTGCACTCTCCCAAACTAACGCAGGATGCAGCAGTGAAGACAGCTGACTGTGACAGAGGGAAAGGAGGGGTGAGAGTGTGTGAGTAAAGATGGAGAGAGGGTCTCAGGGGAGTTAGTTATCCAGCAGAATGGGGCTTTTGTGCCATGAGCAGAAGCCTCTGGCTCCTAGCTGACATGCTGCCATGTTTCTGAGAAACAGAAAAGAGAAAGTGAAAATCTCAGCGTTTTTCTCTCTGATTTTAATCCTGTGCTCCCCTTCATCGCTGACTGCCGCGCCTGGGGATTCTCCAGCATGCATGCTGTGTTACGTCAGCGGTGTTCAGGGATTTGGCACCTGATGCCAGTAAATGAGCCGTTTTTTCCCTGCATCTTTCAACCTTTTTTTTTCCAGAACTTGACATTTTCGCCAGTAGAGGATTGTTTTGTGTGCAGTGTCACTTTACTCAGAAGCTAGCTGCAACCTCACCCTTCAGTGCCCAGTTGGCCAGCTGAAAGTTCACCTTGCAGCGTACGCTAAGCTGACTGAAACTTCACCATGGAGCTCACGGTCGGCTAGTGTTGTGTGCCGTAGGTCTCCATGGCACAAGAAGTCACCATATTGTGTGGCAGACGTCACTGTGAGCTGGCAGAGGTGACTGGGAGGTCGTGTGCTGGTGCTAACAGATTTGTTTTCTGGCATTTTCCAGCGCATTCTGCGCGATGTCTGTCCCACTATGGCTCAGCGTACACATGTACTGTGCATTTGCATGTTTTACATAAGGATTTGCATTATTATTCCTGGCACTGATCCCAGCTACTCAGAGTCTCTGCAGGTCAGGGCCCATCCCCAGCTCTCAGAGCTGTAGCACTGATCTAGGATCAGTTTTACATTGTACACCCTTAGAAGAAAAAGTTCTTTCTGGCACCTTCATTGGTTCCTCATTTGTCCTGCTCAGGGAACCCTTAAAAGTTCCTCTCAGATACTGATATCTTTAAGGGGTTCTTTATTTAACCCTCAGAATAGGGTTCTACAGAGAACCCTTGAGCAATATCAAAGTGGAACCCTCACCCCGTGGAACCAACAAAGAACCCTTAGATAACGTCTTTAGTTTAAGAATGTAGGTCATAATGGATAAGGTTAGGATATGGACAGGGAAAAACTGATCCTAGATCAGCACTTTGCCATCTAAGCCAAAGCCCCAAACTGCTGTTCCACCGCTCCCCCACCCACCCACCCCTTTCCAAAATTAGCTCCAGACACCCCACAGCAACACCGAGACAAAACACGCAAAGGGCTGAGCAACAACAAACAGCTCAAACCCTCTCCCTTTCTTCTCTTTGTTTTTCCATTTTTAGAGGCTTTGATGTAGAAACAAAATAGAAATCCACAAATAAGGCACGCTCAGTCTGATGTAGCCTGTGTAATTTGCAGGACGTGAGCCTCGTTAGGCCCCTGTCGGCCGCACAGATTCGGGCGTGGTTGGGACCGAGCCGCGGCTCTTCCACAGGCGTTGTGTTTAAATTCACTCCCTTAATTATTCTGCTTAATTTAATTAGTCTGTTATAGAATTACCACCTCCTCCTGTGAGAGGGTTCTTACAGATCACATGGCTAATAATTCCAGACATAGGTGGAGGATAGTGGCTATAGAATGAGGCCGGTAAGTGAGAGGTTGCAGGTTTGACTCCTCGCTGAGACACTGCCTTTGTATCCCTTGGCTATATGAAGGTTAGACTCCATAAAGATCAAGCCGATTACATGGATTAAGCGTAAAAATAATAAAAATAACGCATGGTGCTGTGTATGAGAATATCAGGTGACAGCCTGAATGCAGAAGTGGTTTATGGGGGCGTGTTCCTCTGCATGCAGTATAATAGACAGGGCTCTGTCTGATTACTTCCCCGTCTGCAGGAGTGACAGACTGAAACCTGAGGCCTGGATCCTCCTCAGTCTGCTGCTGAGTGCTAGCAGGATGCTTTGTGTTTTTTTTTTTTTTTTTCGGTTGTTGTTTTTTTCCATGTCAGCATGCTGCCACGCCGACAGTCACAGGCTGGATTTCAGATCGATGCGGTATTGATCCAGGATGTGCGTTAGAGACAGACCCCCCACAGACACAGAGAGGGCTGCTGTTTCGGTTTCCAGTAAGAACCTCTCCTGTAGGCTTCAGATTGCTCTTCCTGACTGCCAGATGAGCCTGGCCTGATTTCAGTCTGTTTCTAAAACAGAATAATGACGCTGATGTGTTTATCAGACAGGGCTGCTGCTGTATTGGGTTTGGGCTGGTCTGCAGGGGTGTAGGGAGGTTGAAGGGCAGTTACAATATTATACAGGTATCATTATTAAATTACAGGCTTTTAGCAGACTCTCTCTTACCGAGAGCGATTTACAACATGAAGATAAGAGCAAAGATTGGGGTCAAAGTGCAACTATACCCTAGAGGAGGCAAGTATACTCCCAGAGACTGGAAATGTGAAGAGGGACAAAGAGAGGGAGCAGGGTAGTTAGACAGCAGAGGGGGGGGGCTGAAGGCTTTAGGGTGGAGCTGAAGGGGAAGACGGGTTTGTTTTCAGCGGTTAAGAGACCAAAACAGATCTACTCATCTGGGACCAAGCTGCTCCCACACAGACAGGAAGTCCTCACAGATCCCTAAAGACGCCCATGAGGGAACGCTGCCGTGCAAAGCCCAGCGTTCCAGCAGTTTCAGGAGGTAACCACACAGAGCCCACACAAATTACTTCCTGCGCGTCACTTCCTGTGCAGCCCCTGAGCCCCCCTGTTCTCCTGCTGCCAGGACAGAAGCTTCACACAGCCTGAGAGGCCGTCACAGATAACAGATGCCAGCCCTGGGTTTCCACCATAGCTTAAAGCCAGAACACGATTTCAGAGAATAAAGAATCTCCAGCACTCACACAAAGCTCAATGCTAGGTCTGGATTTGTGTAATGAAAAAGGGACAAGGCATTGTGATGTCACCTTTACAGTAGAAAGCAGAGAGGAGCTCCACCAATCACAGAGTAATCTGGTGGAGCAGTAAAATAATGGCAAATAGTGATTGGAGGATATCATTTCCTGGATGCCCACAGGGGTCTGCAAGTGTAGTGAATCCACCAAGCAATGTCAGTGTTGATCTCCTGATTGTTACCAATTGTATCAACATACCTGTGATTGGTGGAGGTGGAGCCCCTCTCTTCTGTCTATGCACTGAGTAAACCCAAAGCTGTACTTCCATACAATTATCGCTGAGTAGGAATAGGAGTGCTGAGTTGTAGGTTACAGTGTTACAAATGAACCTTAGGATAGGTGTACCTGAGAAGGCAACACTCCCTCAGTAAGTCATAAAAAAGATTGTACAGGCACACCTGATACTCAGCTCTGTGTTCCCAGCTCTGAAATCTCTGTCTCCCTGCTGTCCCAGCCAATCCATTCAGATTAGTCTTTTCTTTAATTCCTTAAGGGAATGCAACACTGTGACAATTAACATTGTGTTCTACGGGGAAGAAGCAGGGGATACTGGCCTGCGTATCTTTATTTTTTAACATCTGTTTTGCCTCTCAGTAAACTGGAACAGCAAATTGCCTGTATTAATTCTTTTAAAATAAATAAGTAAAGGTTTGAGTAGGAGCTTTCCAGCGCTCCGTGCTGAGTGCCCCCCTCCCTCCCCACCCGTGTCTCCTTGCCCTGGGCTGTGGGCTCCTCACTGCGCACATCACAGCCAGCGTCAATGAGCGACTCCACCACAACAGAGCCCTCTGTCTGAACCAGGAAATCCTCAGGAGACGCAGCGGCTCGGGTTTCCGTCTGCCCACTCAGTAATACCTGAATACCTGAGTACGTGGATACCTGAGCACCTGAATACCTGACCTTGTTAGTCAGCCCCCTCACACCCCCCCCCCCCCCCCCCGCATGTCTCACACAGGACAGGTGTGTGCACCCGTTCCAGCACAATGGCCCCTTTCTTCTTTGACGTTATGGTAACTAACCCATCTGATGAAATCCCGGAATTTACTGTCCCCTGCTTTTCTAAAAAGTTTTTTTTTTGTTGTTCTTGGAGAGGCAGAAAATGACATTCCTCGGTTATCTGAATTTTCCCCCTGGAGGCGGTGAAACACTTGCTTGTTTTTCTGAGCCGGGCACAGGACCCGGGTCGCGTTCTTACTCGGTGATAAAACCCGCAGGGAAATCCGTGCACGATGCGTGTTGAATGAACACTCACTCCTTTCTTTATCAGATAAAAAGGCAGAATGGAATTGCTGATAAGAGGAAATTGGTAAGTTCTTTGGACTCCAGACCTGGGTTTTTTGATGATGTCAGCCACAGGCAGGATTTAAGTACCGGATTAACTAAAATGGCACCGCCGTGCCGAGCCAACTGGCAGAGGATGGTGGGTTTCAGGACGGAAGTCCCCTTGGCAAATGAGAACAAGACAAGAAAAAAACCCTTGGCTGTTGAACCCCTTGTTTAACACCATCCTGCCTGCAGGTTTAATGAAACAGTTTCACACAAACCCCCCGGCTCTTGACTGAATGGTACAGAATCAGACGGTAACGGCAGTGTCGGCGGCGGGATGTTGTCGAGGTGTGACTCGCACATTCAGGGTAGGCAATTTTCCCACCTGTGCGTCACAGTTAATTACAGACGTGCAGAGCCATAATTACTGACATTAACTCGGCTGAGTGGCGGTGGTTTACTAATTTGCTCACTGACCTGAGGAGGTAAACCTGTACTTTCTTATTACACTCTCACTGTTAAACACAGGGCCTTGAGCATGTTCACTCAGGGCGTGTTTACTGCAGAGTGAGCAGCGTTAGCTTCCCACAGACCACACAGCAGCTAAGAGACGGTCATACTCTTTCCTGGTTCTGGAGAGCCGCAGGGTGCTGCTTCCCATTGAAACCATTAATTACATCTCATCTCACCTGGTTCCTTGAGTCTGAACTTGAGCTGGAGTCTCAGGTGAAAACAGAAAACCAACGCTCATAGGCTACGACTGTCTGCAACCTGGAATAAAGTAAGGCAGGTCTGCTGGGGGTGGCAGATAAGATGCGGGTTTGAAACAGAGACTGGTCTTCTTCTTTACGCATCTCATAGACACTTTGAGGAGACACTTCATGAAGGAAATGAAAAACAAACCACAAGGAACAGGAAAATCCACAATCCTCAGTCCCTTGGCCAGATAAATAAATGCTAGGACAGAAGACAAACAGAAAAGATGATGATGGTTACCAAAAACCCCCTCAAATCAAGAATAGAACAGTGAGGTGGGGAATGGGGGGTTGGGGGGGACAGCAAGGGCGGAGACACAAATAAGAGTCCTGGAATGATATGGTCCCCCTGTCTGGAAGTAAATAAAGTAATTGGTTTGTGGTCTGGTGATGTCATAGCGATAAGAGTCAGTTACTGTGGAGATGACCCTTGAGGAACCGCTGCCGTGGCGACGAGCTCAGTAAAGCCACATTGTGGATACAGTTACAGCAGACCCTACATGGCTGTTATACCATGCTTTCCAGAACTGCTATTGCACACATCGATTTGTTGTAATTTCATTATTCAGTTTGCCTGACACGCTAATTAACAAGTTCATAGCTGGATCCTAGGGTCTCTCAGGGCCTGTTTATGCTCCTCTAGGGTAGTTCTGCACTTTCACATTGGGCTATGCACATGTCTTTGCCTTTTAAGTCACTCCAGATGAAAGCGTCTGCTGAATACCCACAATGCAATGTGTTAGTAATATAGTAAAAGCAAAAAAGGCTTCCTTTTTCTGTGGGTACACAAACACATACACACTCACATACGCTCACATGCACACACACTCACACACACACTCATACAAACCCACACACTCACACACACAGAGTCACACACTCTCACACACTTGCATGCATGCACACACGCACACTCACATGCACGCATGCACTCACACACACACACACACGCACACTCACACGCACACTCACACGCACGCACTCACGCACTCACACACTCACACACACACACACACACGCACTCACACACACACTCACACAATCACACACACAGACACACACTGCAGCCTGAACTCAGTCCCTGACACAAACAGAAACCGTATCCTTCCTCCTCTCCTTCAGCATCCTCCTCTCTGCCCTTTCATCTCACCTCTCTGCGCCCTCTCCATCACCATCGCCAGGCAACTGAGCAACGGTGGACACCACACCTTCCCCACACAGAAGGAGGGACAGGACGTTACCCCCCAGGGGCCGATCTGGGGCACGAGCCAACTTTAATTTTAAAGCATCACCAACAAGCTTTCAACTCCCGCCAGGTTCTCCTCCTGTACTCTTACATTTTAATCTCAAATATCTCTTTATTGTTGGTGCCTGCCACGACTTGGTTTGTGGTAACGTACGCTCATCTCTTAATGTGGCTCCTCTTGCTGTCACAGAGCTTGGCTCAGCCTGCAGACGCAGCTCATTTCTGCTGCAGAGGGGATGAAGAGTCCCGACTGAGCCTGTGAACCGTTCAGTACAAACGCTGTTCACTTTCTGAAAGGCGCAGCCATTATTTTCTCCACATCTGCTGAAATGCCCAGCTACACCATTCCTTGCCGATCAGGTATAAAGTTCATAATCATTCTCGATTTTCTCATTTTTAACCCGTGTCATAGAATGCAATGGGTGAGTGTGTGTACTTGGAGGTGACCATACAGCAACATAAAAAATGTCGTGTTAACAATATTTGAAGAAAATTATGGCAAAAGTTTGCATGGATCTTTTTTAGTTGTGTTAACTTGTTTTAGAAATGAGGCAAGTTAATGCAATACAGAAATAAAGAAGTTGATACAGCTCAAAAAGATCAATGCAATCTGTTGCCTTCATGTTGTAAATATTGCACACACATCAGTTTTTACAGTGAGGAGTACATTCATGTCCAAACAGAGACCCTATTCTGCTGCGCATGTACTGTTTATTTAGACTGCTGCATATCCCTCAGACCATAACATATGGGTGGGTATGGCATAGTGTGTGTGTGTGTGTGTGTGTGTGTGTGTGTGTGTGTGTGTGTGTGTGCGTGGCTCTCTGGAAGAGTGTTCTTAGCTCTGCAGCTGTTGAGGAAAACAGCTGCAAGGTTCCATGACAATAGTGTTCCTATAGGCTGGGTCCTGGATGTGCTGTTTTCCTATAGGCTGAGTCTTGTGTGTGCTCTGTTCCTATAGGCTGAGTCCTGTGTGTGCTGTGTTCCTATAGGTGGAGCCCTGGGTTTACTGTGTTCCTATTGGCTGAGCCCTGTGTGTGCTGTGTTCCTATAGGCTGAGCTCTTTGGGTCCTGCGTGCCGACAGGATGAGCTCTCGGTTGGCAGCAGTTGTTGGCAGTGGTTCAGTCTCAGCGATACAGGAATGTGGCAGAGCGGTGCAGAGGAATGCAACGGCGTCCTGATCACTCGCACTGTGAGCTACACTACAACACACAGCACAGGAGCACAGCTGCACTACAACTCACAGCACAGGAGAACAGCTACACTACAACACACAGCACAGGAGAACAGCTACACTACAACACACAGCACAGGAGAACAACTACACTACAACTCACAGCACAGGAGAACAACTACACTACAACTCACAGCACAGGAGAACAACTACACTACAACTCACAGCACAGGAGAACAGCTACACTACAACTCACAGCACAGGAGAACAGCTACACTACAACACACAGCACAGGAGCACAACTACACTACAACACTGAGGTACACCGTTTCACACAGACTCAGACAGACATAGTGTTTCTCACACACACACACACACACACACATACTGATTCTCCCACACTCATACACACACACTCACACACACACACTGCTGCTGTAGGCTCTATCTAAGGCCTCAGTGATCAGACATGTTCTAGTTCAGTTCCCTCAAAGACTTTAATTACAGCGGTGGCAGAGAAAGGGATTGTGGGTAGGCTAAAGTGCAGGACACACACACCTGCGCCCCAGGTGATGCCCTCAAGAACTCAGTGACCCCTTTCACTCACACAGCCTGACCCAAAAACGCTACACAACATTTCTGCTCAGGGCTCATATATGCATGACAGCCAGAGCAGGGACTGTGGAAGAGACAAGCAGTTTCCCCCCTTATGGAAATGAGCTTTTGATGAATGTGCGAGCAAAGCCGTAACATCAGCGTACAAAGCACACAGAATGCTATGGTAGTCTTCCTTAAATCACTGGTATTAATGCAAGTGAACCAGTTATGAGATTTATCTCATTCTTGGTTCAGCCAAGGCTTTTTAAAAATTTTCGAATGTATGTTTTGAGCCGAGTAAACAGCGCTACAAAATAACCCGTCAAATACAAACAAGGGTAGGACCAACTCTGAACCAAGACCAAAGAAAATCCTCACCTCCTGTTTTTCAATGACCATAACAGCAAGCAGCATTGGTGGACGAGTCCCTAAAAACACTACACCCAACACCCCTCACTACCCAGCACAGTCATGTGTGAACACACTCTGCATGTCAAAACAGACAGTTCCCGATTGGGTGAACAAGAGAACCCACTAGCATTAGCAGAAATGTTAATTCAACAATATGACACTCTATGAAAAGTGTTTGGCTTCTGTTGCAAAGAATGACCCAGGTAAAGCCCAGACTCCTGGAGCGGCAGTTTCCTGTGGGGCTTTGTTCATAAACACGTAATAAATCTGTTATTACTTAATAAATCTACATCAAACATTAGCACATTTTTTGTGCAACCTGGCGGCCAGTGATTTTTCAGCACCACTCCCTGTTGGCTGGCGTTAGAGGAGCAGGGCTTTCCCCAGATGGACAGTTGGGGTGTTTCTGGGTCTTCGATCCAAAGTGAAACATTTTAAAATGTGGAGCATTGTGTGACGATATGCTGAAAACAATGCTGCCCAATGATAGAAACTGACTGGTTGGATTGATTTATTGATTGATTGACTGACTGATTGACTGACTGGATCGACTGATTGATTGACTGACTGACCGACTGATTGACTGACTAATAGATTGATGGGTGGATGGGTGGGGGCCCGAAGAAATTAGCTCTGCTGGTCCAAAAACAACGCTCTGTATCACCAGCATACAAGCATATGTGGTGGATTGCTAAGTGAGGTCAGACAGAACCAGGTTTTTATTTCCCTATTCTTTTTTTTGTTTCATATTTTTATTTTCTCTCGGTTTTGAGAAGCATGCGGTCACAGCTGGTTTGCCAGTGTTTGAGTATCGCCTACCCCCCTGGGGACAGACACATCCCCTCTCAATTAGCTCTCCCTCTCGCTCTCATTTCTCAAAGCGAGCCAGCGCTGTGATCCTCGCCCAGCTTGGAGCTGCGTTTGTGTTGGAAAGACCAGCAGCGGCTTTGAACGGCGGTCCAAAACCACACTGGCGCGGTGGGACAAGATGCACACGGATTTCACAATCAAGGAGCACGGCCTGCTCAAAAGAACAGAGTTCACCAGCCGGGACAGCGCCAGGACGGCGTGGGAAGAGCTTATGAAGGCCCTGGGGGGGGGGGGGGGGGGGGGGATCAGCCCTGGGGCGGTCTTAGGGACTGCAGGCATCATTAAAACCAGGGGTCATTCAGTCCCATTGAGGGGTCACTCTGCTCCAGCCGGGGGCCTGGGGCCCCTCCCATTCAGGGGTCAATCTGCTCCAGCCGGGGGCTTGGGGCCCCTCCCATTCTGGGGTCACTCTGGCCCCCAGGCCCCTGTGATGCGGCCCCATGGCAACCAGGCCCCTGTGATGCGGCCCCATGGCAACCAGGCCCCTGTGATGCAGCCCCATGGCAACCAGGCCCCTGTGATGTGGCCCCATGGCAACCAGGCCCCTGTGATGTGGCCCCTGTGAATGTTTCAGTGTGAGTGTGGGTGTATTGGTGTGAGTGTGAATGTTTCAGTGTGAGTGTGGGTGTATTAGTGTGAGTGTGTCAGTGTGAGTGTTTCGGTATGAGTGTGAGTGTTTCAATGTGAGTGTTGGTGTATTGGTGTGAGTGTGGGTGTTTCAGTGTGAGTGTTGGTGTATTGGTTTGAGTGTGGGTGTTTCAGTGTGAGTGTTGGTGTATTGGTGTGAGTGTGAGTGTTTCGGTGTGAGTGTGGGTACATCACTTACTTCATAGGCTTGAACAGGGCCTGTCCATAGTTCTGGAAGGTCATAATGAGCTTCAGCTGGGTGCCGCCAGACTTCATTGCTACAGGGAGAGAGGGAGCGAGAGAGAGAGAGAGGTGTTTTGCTGAAGCCTCAGTCATTTCTCACGCACACACGCACACAAAAACCTGACACGCAAAACCCTACCCACCACTTAATAACATTAAACATACTGTATGCTTTTTATCTGCGTTGCGGTAACTAGGCGACTTGCAGGTACTGGATAGGCATACCTTTTTTTTTCATTTGTTATAGTCTAGTTTACAAACTAAGTTTGCGTCTAAAGTCAATCAACGGTCAACTACTTTTTGTTAACTGTCTCGTTGATTGTAGTTTCACCTGCGTGTTTAAAGCAGTAGCAGCGGTTGTTAATTTGTTGTCAGTTGTCGGAATTAGCATTTAGCCTAAGCCAGAGGCTGCCCTATTGTCAGTTCATCACCTCCTTGTGTCACGTTGTGTGTGCCTTTTCTGACCTCTCTACCTAAAGTTTCTTTATTCTTTATCCATTTCTCTCCAGACAACCCTCAGCTCGTCATGTGTTTGCTTATTCCCTCCTCCCTTTCTCTATTCCTCTCTGCTCTTCTGCTCATTTCGGAACACCCAACCACTGCAGACGCAACCTGGCTAACCTAGCCCTCCCCCCTTGGATGTTGTATTATGTTTATTACTTGGCTATGCGCTATGTTTACATGGCTATGCTATGTTTATTACTATGACTATTTCATTGACTTTAGCTTTGAACTGCTGTAGCGATGTTTAAATGATGCACTTTCACTCCTGTATTCACGCAGACTGTATGCACCCCGTGTACATCACTTTGGATAAAAGCGTATGCAAAATGAATAAACGTAAATGTGCCACATGCAAAGTCTTTAGGCAGATCCTTCCTCTAACTCCTAAAATAATCCACTCAGAGCTGCTCGCCGAGCTGTCTATGGCAGAAGTACATTCACCTTGGCTTTAGTATTTACATGCACACCTACCATTTCACCCTCTTCCTGTTTACTCATTACACACCGCTGATAAAGACATGTCAGTAAATGCCGCTTTTCAGCAGATGTAACGGCCGTAAGGAAAGAGCAGATCACAGATACTCAGGCCACGCTCCCGTGCTGCCGATCTCATCGCAATCATTTGATTAAGGCTGAGATTACCAGTCTAAGGGCAGCGCGCTTGAGTAAACAGACCACGTTCGGTATCCTGTGCTACAGGAGACAGAGCCGTTGAAGAGAAATAAATAAAACAAACAATCAAAATATGACCTTTGTCTATCACTAGATACGTTTCCAGTCACTGAACACACATGGTGTAACGATGGAAAATTCAAAAGCACACGCCGGTATATGGGAGTTCTCTACAGAATGACAAAGCTTGCTTTGTACCCAAAGAGTAAACACAAACACCTCTGCTCTGAAGTTTGTTTCCATAAGACAAACAAACAAAAGAAGATGGATTACTGAGCAAAAACACAGCTATGAAACTAAAATGGGAAAAAAATATAATGCATAGTTTAATTATTTGACAGGATGAACCTTTGTGGGCGACTGTTCAGAGGTGAAAGGAAGGCAGAAGTATGACTTGCCACTCAGAATGATAAATTCTGTTCAGATTTGCACTCTGCAGAAGGAAGCGAAACCCTGCCCAGCAGTGAAACAAGGCTCGTCAATATGATCTGCCATTTCAGATTGGTAGGAAAGAGAAAAATACAGGGATTAAAAATGGGTTTTAAAATGCATGTGAGCTGATGTGTTTTCAGTTGTGTTATCGTAAAGTCAGGGCTGCAAAATGAAGCCAGTGAGATGACTGCCATATTTCCCATGACGTCATAACAAGCTTACATTTCAAATCTTGTTATGGGTTTATATTGTTCTCCATCGTCAACCCCCAAACGCCCACCGAATCATCTTTGGTTGAACGCTTATCCTGGAAACAAACTGTTTTGCAGAAAATCTTCTTTCATTCACTTATGTATTGTAAAATGCACTGCATTTAAAATCAAATCTTCACAATGCATCCTTCACACACAGCAGCGGTTTTACTGTCAGTAGCTCCCCACACGCAAACACTCGTGCACATAACTCAAGAAAATTGACTGAAATTTGATGGGTCAGAAAAAAACCATCATGCTTTGGGGGTACTTATCATATTAATGAGGGGGTGCAGGCGAAAGGTCAGCGCTACTTGCCCACCCTAAGAAACCATTTCCTAGCAACCGGTTTTAAATATTTATCTCCAGGTTTTTTTTTTCCGCTAATGCGCGCGCTCCTGCCAGATCGGGGAGCGGAACGGTCTAAGCTGGACGTGGTCCAGAGCCTCCAACAGCTCCAGAACAGCTGTAGTTGCCGGCTCCTATTCAAATCAGTTATGAAAACGACTGCCAGAAAAGAGGAATAAATAACACGCACAGAGTACACAACAAACGCCATTTAGTCATTTTTATTAATGAATTTGACATGTTGAATCTCCCCGTTACTGGCTAAACGGTTTTATTTTTTGAAATATTAGACTCGGAATCAAGGGATGTGTGAGCAACAGGCTTTCCCAGACTGGCAGATCTTGAAGTAAACATGGTGACGGTCTCTGTTCCTCCGTGGCACATGTTCACCCCCACCTCCTCTCTCCCGCCCCCGCCCCCCTGGTGCCCCAGTCTGACTCTGTCTCTCCATCTGGCTGCCAAAACATGCCCAGGTTTAAGTAAATCCCCCTGTCATTGGTCTGCGCTGTAGCCTTCACTCTGTCAGCCTTCCCTTTCAAAATGGCCACAGTGAGTGCATCACCCGGATGAGGGCTGCACATGATTTCACTGCAACCTTTGTTCACCTGGACAGGTCACCTGAGAGCTCAGACAGAGAGCGTGTGGGGGGGGGGTGGGGGGGGGGGGGGGAGCACAGGGCTGCTCGTCCGGCTGGATGCTGGAGGTGAGGAGGCTGGCAGATGGAGAGAGCCCGTTTTTACCAGGACACCAAGGTTAAACACCCCTAATCTTTAGAAAAGTGCCATGGGAATTACACGGCGGCTGCAAATCAGGACCTCAGACTTAGAACTACAGACGTAGCTTATCATGATCAATATAAAGCATGTAGCAGATATGTGGAAGAGTTCATTATCGCTATGTCTTTTGGTAGATTTTCACTGATGAAAATCAGGATAGATTACTTACTTAAGATACAGCAATATTGCAAGCAGCAACCTGAATTTGAACCCGCAGCCCTATGGGTGCTGTGCCACTTTTTAACAAACCATCTTCTTTGTCTGCGACAC
>JAFBMS010002638.1:0-26311 GCA_019788955.1 Albula glossodonta
TCCTATGAGACTGAGCCATGCGGCTGAGGCTAAGCACTGCATGACAGCACTCCCCCTTCACTGATTGGTGAGTTTCTGGCTGCCCACCAGCAACCCACTTTCTGTATCTATGAGACTGTGAGTGGTGTGTGAGCATTAACTTGGAAATAGCAGCTATCACATGTCTTGGTATATGATATGTATAATAATGATACGTAACAACTGCATTGCTTGATATGTTAATGTTAAATGTATGGAGGAATTATTTGGTATGATGCAACTATGATGTGGCGAGCTATAAATTAGTGAAATTCAGTCAGACAAATTGATTTGTCAGCATAGGTTAGCAAGCAGAAACGCTAATTCAGTTTTGACGTGAACAGAAGGGGGAGATCTTGAACACGTTTAAAGAGAAAAATGGTAAAGGGAGAACATACTCTCAGGTTTACAGTAGCGAATCCCATCCTTGTCCAGGGAGCAGACGGACTTGTCTCTGCACTCAAACGGCACGCTGCTCAGGTTGCCGCCCAAAGTGCAGCTCCACTGTTTGTCGCAGTGGTCCGTCAGCCAAGAGTCTCCCACCTGAAACATGCAGCCAGTGTTCATGTTTGCACACTCTGGATGTAAGCCATGTTAATGCACATTTGAAATACTGCTGAAAAAAGCCCCACCCTTCAGGACTGAGTCACCCATGTAATCATTGCTTGGCTCAAAGATACGAGGCTTCATATGTTTGCTAAGAAGAGATGTTGCAAGACAGAGAAAAAAACCTTAGAATTTAAAAATGGGTCATAACTTGTCCAGTGGTTGGATGGAAGATCAAGACTATATCGATTCTCCTAAAGGGGATATAGCCCACTTCACAGCAGAAATCTGATCAATCCATCTCCTTTCACATCTGGAAGTGGTCAGCTAGATCTGATTGTATCTTTTGTGTGTCTACTCCTGTCAGAAATAGGCAGTAATCATGATCAGGTAGCAAACATTACGTGTTGTGTAGATGGGGCCTGATTCAAAGCCTCGTATTTGCATGGTAAAACGGCATGGTACTCACATCGTGGTACTCCCCACTGCTGTCAACACAGCCGCAGTGGGACAATGACACACACCGGTCATCGCTCAGCACAAATCCGCTGTTGCACTTGCACCCCTCCACGCATGTGTCGGGTGACTGAGGGCAGTTAGCTGGGAAGAGGTCTGCACAGCTGGCAGGACAAGGCGCGGTGCATTCTGAATAGTGACTATTGGGTGGGCAGGGCAGAGCTATAGGTGTAAAGGGGAATGACCACAAAAGAGAAAAATACAGTTATACAAGTTAGTTAAGCTCCTCCCTTATCTTTAATTGTAACCTTACTTACCACTTCCCTCTTCAATGTCTATATACCTACAAAACACAGCCTTAATCCCCACACCCCTCCCCCACACTCACGGCAGAAGGTCTCGTTCCTCCAGCTGACTGTGATGCCAAGGCTCTGGCAGGCCTGAGCGTAAGCTTCAACGTTGTCGCACAGCGTCCCCGGCATGCCGTCATATTCACACATGTCATACACGCAGTTGTCCAGGAAGGGCCCGGGGGCCAGCAGGGCATGGCAGGGCTGGAAGCGGTCAGACATTATCAGCTCAGCACACAGTGCTTCGTACTGGGCCTCCTCCGTTGCTGTGCAGTTGGGGTGCAGGTCCTCCCTATCATCTGGCTGGCAGCTGAAGGATGGACAGAGAGATCAGAGATAGGGTCAGACATGGGGATCGAGGTGATTTAAAAAAACTTAAAAATACAAGAAAAGGGGGAGTTGATAATACAGTCGGCTGTGGGGAGGGGGAGGGGGAAGGGCACTTACCCAGGGTCGCTGTCTCCCTCCGCTTTCCAGCTGTTGCCCAGCTCAATTATGTCTTTAGCTGGCTGGCCATTGGGCAAAAGGTCATCATCTGTGGATTTGCCATTGTAGTTCCCACACATGCCACACACCTGGGAAGAGAGGACCGCAGAAAAAGATGCTATTTGATGGATTAGGATGGGCCATGAAAGAAAAGTACTGCAAAACTATGTAATTGTTGGACACCGGTGTGCAGAGAAAATGTGACACTGTGACGTGGCCAGGGCCCGCACTGCTAAAGCATTTCAGAGTGAGAGTGCTGATCTAGGATCAGGTTTCCTCTGTCTATATCTGAGGCTTCTCCTTTATGAAATATAAGGCAAAAATAGTCCTTGATTTGCACTGTTGTCCTGGGACACTTATAAATACGGGCCTGATCACCTATAGGAATTGTGCATTACCTTGTTAAAGTACTCTCCAGGGACTGTAATCTCCAGATGATGAACTCCATCAAACTTCACAATCAGCCCAAAATCTGTGTTCAGTTCATTGTACACCCCACTACTAGCTATCCTGGCTCCAGCTTCAGCAATGGTCAGAGGAGTCCGTACCCTGCGCCCGTTCAGCTAGACAAAACAGAGATTTGGGAACAATTATTATATAATCTTTAAGAAAAACTTTTTGAGATGTCCATTTAATATTTCTTAACAACTCCCTCAACTTTGATGTTTTGCTGAAGATTAATTGATTTACATATTTCATTCATTCATTCATTCACTGTCTTTTCCCATCTTCCCGCTCTTTTATGCTGTTTCCTCCAATCATCCTCATTCAACTTTCCTTTCTTCTCCTCTCTCCATTGTCTGTCTCACTCCATCTCCACTTCCCACTCTTTCAAATTCTCTCTTCATCAACTCCACCAGTCTGCCCCTTGCTCTCTGCTAAATCTCTCTCCCCTACTTCTATCCTAGCTCTCCCCATTAGCAAGAGCAATCTAACCCACTAGCACCAGCATTTTGCAAACTGCCACTTTAGCTGTCTGAGAGTGGATAGTTGTGGCGAGGCAGGTGAGATGAGGATCTGTCATTAAGAAAAGGAAAAACAGTTGGTGAAATTAGCTACCAACAGACTGCTGCTGTGCCAATTTGCAAAATGTTGGCCTGTTGTTGAGTGTAGACCCGTTGGAGCTTGCTGGGCTCCACCTCTCCAGGGCTCTCACCAGCACTCTGCGGCCCTTGTTGAGCGTGACGTTAGCAGCAGGAAGAGCGATGGTGACAGAGTGCACATAAGACGCCTCTGGCTGGCCCCTCTCCTCATTCTTGGCCACAATTGTGAAGGGGGTGACCTTGCTGCTGTTGCACACCTCCACCAGAGTATAGGAGCAGGTGCCCATGAAGGTGAGCATCTTGCCATCAAAGGTGTAGTAGTGAGGGTCGCCGGCCACGTGACACACTCCCACACCTACAGAGAGCATGCTCAGTCTTTTACCTGTATAGACACTCAAAACATATACGCTACCTGAACTATCACCACCATATCTACAGAAAATATTCCAAAGTGTTGAATATATACTTACGTCATGCATAACACACAATCATGTCCTTATCATTAGATGAAGGAAGAAAACATAGCCAAGAGAAAGGTGTAAAAATTGGTAGATTTTCCTGAAGTTTCAAGATGGAGGAAGGTGGAATAGTTATAAAGACCTTAATTGTAAGGCAGTGGCATGTGTCTATTCGCTGTGAGTGTGAGTGCTGACACAGATCCAGGAATGATGAGCCCTAACCTGTGGAGTGGCAGCCCAGCTGGCCCTCCTGAACCCCACATTCCTGGGCGGGGCTGCACTGCCAGGGCTCGCAGGTTATGTTGTTGGAGGAGGAGCACACACAGCGCTCCGAGCAGTCCGCCACGGGGAACCAGCTGTCTCCCACCTGAGCCACAGGAATGGGAAGGAAAGAGACGTGCAGAGCAGGCTCAGACATGTGTGAGGGGTAAACGATGTATGTACACATGACAGGCAGACATGGGTGCCTGAAACCAGACAAATTCATCCCATTCATGCAGCGCATCAAGTAGAGCTGAAACATCCTTGGGTCCTTACAGGTTAGAATTAGACAGAAAATATGGTCACAGATAGCAGTGGGAATAAAGTAGCGGGAATTACAGTCAAATCAAATTATCATCCTTCATCACACACACATTAAAAAAAATGATTTAGGTACAGTGCGTAATCCTGTATTAAGGATAGCACGCAATAATCAAGGCACCAGCAATTACGTCAAGAGATATGGTACCAGATTTAGAGGTAACCTAATTATGTTCATTCCCTTGGCAGGTGAAAAGACTGTTACTCCAAGGATACTATGGGTACATTGTATATTAGTGAAATTGCAGTTTAAAGAGAGCTGATACAGATGGAAGGAAAGAAAAAAACGTAATAATATGAAATAAACAAAGTAGAAATAAACGTTCAGTCATTATGAATACTGTAAGTACACAGAACAGCTTTGATTCCTTTTGCATTAAGGTATTTGGTAGTGTGCAACCATTGCACTGTACCTACCGGATGGTAGTTGTGATCTTTGTCTGTGCACCCACACTGGCTGAAGGGAACACACTTGTCCCCACTGAGCACCAGACCAGTGTCACACACACACCCCTCCACACAGGGTTGGTCACAGGTGGTAACAGAACCAGGGTCTTGGCAGCTGGCAGGACAGGCTGTGCCACAGGGGGTGTAGTGACTGCCCACAGGACACTTAAGAGCTGGGGTATTAGAGCGGAAAGTGCACTGCCAGTGAGTAGGGGACAAGCATTTGGTATACTTTATTACAATATGAAGTTAGCCTGTGCCAAAGTGAGGTACTGACTACCAACTAGGGCCTTAGGAGCTGTGCATCAGAGGGAAAAGTGCTTGGAGAGCAAGTATGGGACAAGCATACAAGTCTACTTTGGTTAGGAATTTTCAAACTAACTAGCACTGCACTGGAGGAGAGGTAAGGGTTTAAGCCTGATAGAGCATCCACACACAGTAAATCCACTTATGAGAGGATCATCAATTACAGGCAATAAGATTAATGTGATGATTAAATGTCCTGAGAAGGTTGTATGACTTACGGCAGAATGTGTTGTTTCTCCAGGAAACTGTAACTCCAGCCTGGGCACACAGGTCAGCATAGCTCTGGAGAGCCTGGCACAGAGCCACAGTGTCTCCCCCTGTCCCACACTGGTCGTACACACAGTTCTCAAAATAAATATTTGGGGGTTCTGCTGAATGGCAGGCCTTGAAAATACCTAAAAGAGTAATGGAAATCTATTAAATTCATCGTGCTATGCAGAAGAGCAGCTCAGTGGAAAAGAAATATGGGCATTTGTATGAGGCTGGACTTGATCAGAACACATAACTGTGTGATGCATTACTAAGAGGAATAATGTATTTGTTGGATGTTATTTGCTACAGAGGCAGTCCTTTTACCATTGGTATCTGTGATCATGCCACAGCTGGTGGGTTTCTGTGCTTCATTTTCCACCTTGTCGTCACACTCGTCTATTCCCCCATCGTTAGAACAGCTGATAAAGAGTGAGAGAGAGAGGGCTCGTTAAAATTTGAGAAAAATTGGCTAAAATATCTCACTTTTAAAATTAGGTATGAGAACCATCTTGTGAAAAGAGATATTTTTTGTTAATGACACATCTTCACATCTCCACGGTAAGATAGATGCTACAGAAAGGTAAACAAGCTCAGATTTAGTGAGGATGTTTTAATTAGAAAATAGAGATGGAATGGACTGCAATTCACTCATCACTGCAGACAGCAGCTAGGGGTCACAGCATTGATTGCAGTAACAGCAGTACTGCAACCCCTTGTTGACGAATACTGGTATTGATCCTTATTGTTCTGGTCTGTGTTTTAGTAGAAATAAAAAATCAATACTGACAAAAAAATATACATATGTTTCAAATTTTGGAAAGCCAGAGATTCATATTTTAAAGGTTCTTTCTCTGAAGACAAGTTTAATTAAACAGCTGCTAGCTCACAGACTTCCTGAAAAGCTCCTTGACACTCTAGCAGCTGTAGCTAGAAGAGCAGAGAGGAGGTGAGGTGAAGTGAGGTGAGCTGCTGCTGTGGTATTTACCCTGATCACAAGGTGAAAAACAGGAGAGGAATCATGCAGAGGCAGCTATCGAACCTAGCCCACTCAGCTGAGTTCATTTTTGTCAGCCACAATTTCTGTTCATCAGGAGTGAGGAGATGTAGTGGGTAAGTATCAGATCAACCCAATTAAAGGGTTAAAACCCTGCTTGACTCATCCTTGCGTTTATCAATTATATATGTCGCATACCGTAAATTTGACTATACTGTTGCACAGTGATGCAAGTTTGAAAAATGGACATCAGTGAAACTATGAGTGTGTTGACTATAAAAGTCTATTTTCTACTTGCAAGAGATTACGTTTAAAATATCCTGCATTGCAATTGTACATTCTTCATTCAAGCACAAATGAAAAATTAACAACCTTTCAATGTAGCCCTTTTAGTGGAAGCCATTTCCCTTATATGAGACCTAATTCCCCTACATGGTGGTCAAATGTATTTTTTATCACTCACTCGGTGCGGTTGTCTGCAACCTGCCAACTTTCTCCGAACTTGTTGGTATTGGGCTCTGGGCTGCCATCTGGCTTCAAGTTATCATCACTGGGTTTTCCATTGTAGTTCCCTGTTGGAGCAGCACAAGACTGGAATTTACTGATTGTCTATGAGAAGCAGACAGAGGGGCTAGAGCATGATACAGAAAAGTGCTGTGTTAGTTGTGGTGACTAACACTGAGTTGTTGGAGAGGTAAAGAAGCCCTCACCGCAGAGGCCGCACAGTAATCCACTGTAGGAGGAAGGTAGGCTGACATCTGCATGGTGGTTCCCATCAAATCGCACCAGCAGCCCAAAATCTGCCTCCAGAACCACAAATGTCCCACTCAAACGGACCCTCACACCACCAGGAAGAGAAACAGGGAGGGTGACCCGCACACCATTCACCTAAACATACAGAGGGGAAAATGTCACAGACTACAAGACCATTTGTGCATTGTATTGAGAGTACTGTCACAAATTCCACCTTGGACATAATGCAAAGAAGCAACAGATTATCCACTTTAATATGCTAGAGGCTATAAATAAAGCATTTGGCAGCGTGTTAACGGAAACTTGTGCTGGCATTATGCATGTGTAATTGTCCTCACCTGAACCTTGCGCCCTTTGCCCAGTATGATGTTTAGACCTTGAACCTCAACAATGACAGCACGAACATAGGAGACATGCTTATTGTTGCCCCGATGCTCATTTTGGGTATCGACAGAGAAGTAAGGCAGCCCAGAGGCGACATTGCAAGGCTTGGTCAAAGTGTAAGTGCAAGACCCCTGGAAGTGATGAACTTTCTTGTCAAATGAGGTGTAATGAGGATCGCCAGAAACTGAGCATGTTCCATGATCTGTGGCAGGAACAGGAGAGAACATGAGTCAGCGCAGAGAATTGAGGGAACGGTCTCCAGTGTTATTGAAAATGCCAGGTAATTTGGACAGTTAGTCTCATAACTTTGCTGTGTATTATCACACTTTAAAACATTATTATTATTTCTGTGATGATAATGTGTTATATCTACAGTATAAAGTAAAAGGGGCTTCATGAACCTTGTAATCAAAACAAACTGACGGTTAATGCGAAAGGACATACACAAAATACCCAGTACATAATGTGTCATACCCAATGAATGGCAGCTGTATTCTCCGTCCTGCAGTTGGCAGATCTCAGTGGGGGCACAGGTGGTGCTGTGGCAGTCAATCACTCCCTTCCCTCTGCACACACAGTGCTGAGTACAGCCCTCCAGATACCAGCTCTCATTCATCTAAACGTACACACGCAAGATCACTGATTTCTGAGTACTAAGCAGTCATTGTGTCCAAAAAAGAATCAAATCAATTTTACCTGACTAATTATTTCTATATATATGTTAGTTTAATAATGCATATTTTGATGGGACTCACAGGGTGGTAGGAGCCTTGGGGGTCTACACAGCCACAGTCTTTGAGAGGAACACAGCGGTCATTGCTGAGGATGAAGCCGGGGTCACACCTGCACCCCTCCACACAGTGCTCTCCACACCCTGCCTGTCCAGCCCCGCTTGGCCCCACACATGTCTCGGGACATGGGCTCACACACAAGGAGTAGTGACTGTTGGGGGGGCAGAGTAGAGCTGCACAGAGAAGCACAGATGACAAGTCAGTGCTCATGCTGTAAACCTGAAAACGTCAAAACAGGTTTCTGAGCAATGATTTTCATGTAATTTCACAATTCAGTTGAGGTTTTACAGTGTAAAATCTTCAGCGATCTCATTTGTAGTGTTACTGAAACTCACGGCAGAAGTCTTGCTCCCTCCACTGGTGGACAGGGGCCCCTGCACTAAGACAAGCATCTGTGTAGGCCTGCAGCTGGTCACACAGGGTTTGCTGAAGCCCATCATAGCGGCACATGTCAAACACACAGTTCCCAAAATAGGGCTTTGGGTCAACCACCTTAATACAATCCCTGCGAAGGAAACACAATTAAAAATCCAACATTCACAGTAAAACAACATCTCTGTGCTTCAGTGTGACTTGACTTCACATCCTTCAGGACAAGTTAGACATAAAAGCAAAGAGAAGGAAACATTAAAAAGAAGGCAATAACCCAACAAAACGTCACGTCCTTTTATATCTCTCAAAGTCAAAATTAACATATTTGGATGAGCGTATCTTCAACATTCTTAACTCACCTGAAGGGCCCTTTGGGATCATTGAGTTTGCCACACTTCTCTGGTTTGGACACCTCTGCTGCGAGATTTGGGTCACATGGAGGGTCAGGTGTGTTATCAGGAGAACACCTAAAAATGACATCAGTTAAAATTATTGACAAAACTAAATATTTCACTCAAATATGTTATTAATGTAGTCTTTAAATACTGGCATAAAAAAATTGAATGTACACCAACAAGGAAAATCACATACAAAAAACAAACAGATTCAAATATGTAAAGAATCCTACGTTTCATCCTCATCTTCCTCAGTTTGCCAGCTGTTGCCAAACTGGTCAGAGTCCCCAGCCAGTGAACCGTCTGGCTTGGTAAAATCGTTGTTGGGGTTTCCATCATAGTCTCCACACAGACCACACATCTGGTCAAAGTAGGAGCTGAAGAAGAAGAAAAAATGGAGGAGGACATTACATTCAGTGTAACTGAATGGTTTTCATCAGATCTCTCTCCTCAGACTGATTTCCACCCTCCTGACATACTATTGGCGGAAGGAAGCAGTGAGTCCATATTGCACCTTTACACACCTGGGGACTGAGATGTGCGCGTAGTGGTTACCGTCCCAGCGTACTCTCAGACCAAATGGGGTCTGCAGGGTGACATACTGTCCAGCCAAGGAGAGAGTGATCAGGGGAGAAGGGGAGTGAGGGAGGGACACACGCACTCCGTTCACCTAGAGGGAGAAAATGGAGATACAAACCATTAGATCCAGGAGAGAAAAGGGAACATTTAAAGAAACAAGTCTGAATACACTGGCAAGACCTATTGCAATGACTGTACATGACCACATCAGCTTCCCCAAAAGTAAATCACCTTTGGAAAACTTGGAATTTGTACTGACCAGAGTCCTTCTGCTCTTCATCAGGGTGACGGTGACTCCACCGACAGTGACATAGAGTTTGCGCAGGTATGAGACACCCGCCACGCCCCTCTCCTCATTCTTCCCTTCCACTGAGAACCAGGGACCTAAAAACCCATCACATACATACAGCACAGATCATGCACAGTGTACCAGCGGCAATGTAGCTTCCTTCACAGTAGGAATATGCATCTCTAGCCTGTGAGGGATGTGGTCCAGTGCGTTCTACAGCTCTGATATTTACAGTTTCCGAAGAGCGGCTAAACGGCTGCATGTGTTCAAATTCGGCTAATTGAGTTCCTGTTACATTTTAGTAACTCCCTACCTGTCTTATTTTGGCAGCTCCTTGCCAGTGTGTAAGTGCAGGTTCCCATGAAGGTGTAGAATTTCCCATCAAAGGTGGTGTAGTGAGGGTCTCCCGAGATGTAACAGTCCTCTGTGCCTGCAGAGATACGATGTAATATTTATTAAAAAGCGCATGCATTTTGCTCATCAAGTGACCTGAAGTCTTATTGCTTCATGTTTATGTGTAATCTTTGGGAGAACTCACTTAAGGGGTAGCAGCCCAGCTCTCCATTCTGCAGTCCACAGGTGTGCTGGGGGGGACACTCTCCTGACCTGCATGTCACAGATCCGCCCTCACACTTGCACTTCAGCTCACAGCCCTCGGTGTAGAACTCTTCTCCTGCCTGATGGGGAGAAAGACCGTTTAGTCCAGAGGTACGGGTAAAATACGATATTACAAATTGAAAAGCGTAAGTCGTTCATTTACATCTGTTCATTTGTAAGTGTAAGAATTAGAATTATGTTTCACCCTTTCAGCCACAGGAGAATACAGGTTCAAATGCATGTGCTGACAGCACATAAGCTAACAAGAAATGCACAGACAAATGAACATGATGACAGCATAGGCAGACACACAAGAAGTTTACCTGGTAGTACTGTCCATTGAAGCTGCATCCACAGCTCTCTTGCTTAACACACTTCCCAGAACTGTAAACGTATCCTGAGTCACACACACAGCCCTCTGCACATGGTCCACTGCACTGTCCAGGGCTGGGAGGGGAGCAGGATGTGGGGCAAGGGGGGGCACAAGTCTCATAGTGGCTTTTAGGGGGGCAGTGAACAGCTGGCGTGGGGATGTAAAGGAGGGGAGGAGAATGATGATTAATTATATGAAAAACAAAAATGTCTTCTCATTTGATATCTTTTGATTGCATATCATTTCCTGGACCTAAGGACATGAAATATTTTAAAAGCTGGAATATTGTATGATGAAAGAAAATGTTCTATAAAGAAAATAGATTCATCTGTTTCATAACAACTTAGCTAATGAACGTATGAGACACTCACGACAGAAGGTGCTGTTTCTCCAGGGTCCCACACTCACGTTACGCTCCTGACACTCGTTGACGTAGGACTCCAGTGCTTCACATAGTGATGTTTGAGCCCCGTCCAGCTCACACATATCAAAGAGACAGTCCTTGAAGAAACCCTGCACCAGGGCAACGAACAAGGTAAGCTGGTCATCGCCTCATAATCTCAGAGACCTGCACTCAGTTTCAACCGATATTCAAATTCAATTATTGAGTAGGTGAATTCAGAACTGAAAAAGAAAGACCTACACTTTTGAGTTATGTGAATACTACCAAACGCATACTGCAACACTCACATTTGGATTGACTCTGGGATGGCAGATAGCGAACGGTCCCTTGGAATCCAGTAAGATCCCACAGTAGGCTGGACCCTCATATAAATCTTGCTGATCATCAGTGCATTCTGGGATTGTTTCGTTAGGCTTCTTGTTGCAACTACAAGAATGAAAGTGAAGATCTTTTATATCTGTGCCCGAGTGTCAAAGAGATTTGTAAGCATGTCAGTACGTTTCATCAATTCTCACTTTGGGTCAGAATTCCAGCTGTGTCCAAAGTCGTTGGCATTCGGAGCTAGTTGACCAGAGGGTGTGCGGAAATCATCCTTTGGATTTCCATTGTAATTTCCACACAGACCACACAGGCTGTTTTTATAGCTGTACAGAGAGAGAAACACACAGATATCTAAGATCCATAGCTTAGCTGTCATAAAAAGATATCCATATGATTTTATATGCTACGCTAAGGTCGAAATTCCTTGAAAACTCACTCGCTGGTAACTTTAATGTCCATGTAGTGGTTTCCGTCATAGCGCACTGTGACCCCAAAATCTGCAGCCACTGTGTAGTGTTTCCCCGACTTGAAAACGGACACACCCCGAACTGGGGTCACAGGCAGGTTCACCGTTGTCCGATTCACCTGAACAAAGAGGATACAAACAGGGTTAAATGCAAAGTATCTAAATCACATACTTGGCTCAAGCCTGAATATTCACAAGGATTACACATCGTGTGTTTCATGTCGCGGATATGCTTGATCAGTTTGAAAAATGACTTTGGCACACAGGTGAACAGAAAGTGTATTATGTTCAAGCAGGAAATCTGCCCACCCTAGTAGATCGCCCGGTTTCTTGGTACATTATCCCTTTTCTGTTCTCACTTCGCTTTTTCTATCCTCTGCCTTGTCAGACTCTTTTCTCAAACTCTTTTCCCTTCTTCTGCCTCTCCCTCTTTTTTCCTATCCATCTCCTTCCCCTTACCTGCACTGTGCCTCCCTTCAGCACTGACACCACCACTCCCAGTGTGTGCACATGCACTGCTTTGACATAGGTGACAGAGGGCTTGTTGAAGCGATGCTCGTTATCAGCATAGACAGAGAAGTGTGGGGCCAGAGTGCTGTTGCAGGGCTCTGTCATCAGGTAGCTGCAGTTGCCCATGAAGTTGTAGCGCCGGTGGTCAAAAGTGGTGTAGTGGGGGTCTCCTGATGCTATGCAGGTGGAAGTGTCTACAAGACAATCAAGTGCAGTTGAAATGTGAGTAATGTAGGTATAACTGAGGGAAACAGCGGTGAATAGATTGCCGTTAAAGGGCCATAACCAAGGAAGAGCAATCAACAGCACTTAATCAAAATGGCGACCTCAAGAAAGACTTAATCAACATAACCCCCGCACCTTTAGGATAGCAGCCTGAAACTCCATTGACTTCACGGCACTCTTCTGTGGGCTCACAGGCGTTGTTGACACAGTTCAGTGTGTAGTTCCCAGCACATCGACATAGCTCTGAGCAGCCATCACCAAAGACAATCTCCCCTGGCTGTGTGCAAGAGAAATGGCAAGAAGAACTCAGGCATTGACATTCTATGTCTTTAAAAATAATAGAATGTGCCAAACACTTCCAATGAATTCAGCAACTCTTTCATATGCTCTTGAGTGCAGCAGGAGGGCAGTCACATTCCACACCTCATAGTAGTTGTTGTCCTCATCCAAACAGCCGCACTGGTGAAGGGGCACACAGCGGCGGCCACGGTACACATATCCTGGGTCACAGAAGCAGCCGCTGATGCAGGAGCCAGTGCAGTTTGTGGAGGGTTCCTGGCAGCTTGGGATGCAGGCCGGACCACATTCAATATAGTGAGCATTGGGGGGACACTTCACTGCAAGTCATAGCGGAGAGACACAGATCACATCATTCATTCTTTCATACCACACAGACTGTCATTTTCATTTGGTCAATGGTCTCATGTTTCCACCTGAAAAGTATCATTTTAAATACACACGACATATCTGGATGAGCAGTGGTTGGGGGTTTGGCTGTGTTTGGTTTCTGAGTTTTTGACCAAAACAATATTCTCAGTTACTTTTAAATGGTCAGTAAAAATAAAGTATTTTTCTATGATTTTGTCATTTTTGAAGAGGCTGATTTCTATTTGTACAGAGCAGCAGCATTACAACATTGTTTAATTGTGTTTTTACTGCAATTCATTTTTTATTAGGTCAAAGAACTCATTTTCCTATTCTACAAATATGTAAATAGGTAATACATATCACATACCTGGTGGAGCAGTGGTTGGGGGCTTGGGTGTGGTAGGTTTTGGAGTTGCTGGCAAAAAAAAAATATGCATAATAATAATTAAGTAACTTATTAGTGGTTAGTTCATATGTTTTCATGTGGTTCATTACATTTTGGAGTAAATAAAATGTATTTTGGCAGCATTTGGACTCAGATACGTAATATTTTATGAAGCATACTAATCACTGATGCTAGGAAGTTTTCAGTCTGTTTTCTGCTATTTTCTGCTTTTGTTCTCCTAGACGCAGAACAGTGGTCGAGACAAGTAATTCCTGTGAAGTAGCTTTCATCACAGGTTGTGTTTTGTAATGATGAGGTGAAGTGAGTGTGTGTTACCCAGTGGATGGCAGCCATATTCTCCGTCCTGCAGTTGGCAGATCTCAGTGGGGGCACAGGTGGTGCTGTGGCAGTCAATCACTCCCTCCCCTCTGCACACACAGCGCTGAGTACAGCCCTCCAGATACCAGCTCTCATTCATCTAAACGTACACACGCAAGATCACTGATTTCTGCGCTCAGTATACAATACTGGTATCTTGTATGGTAAGTCTGATGACCCAGTGTTTTACTGTTTCATTATAGTGCGGTCACTTAGCAGTTTTTGGCCGGTTTCACTATTTTGCCTTATCATTTTAATATCGCATTTTCTCAATGATTTAACATCTGTGAGAAATTATGATGGGACTCACAGGGTGGTAGGAGCCTTGGGGGTCTACACAGCCGCAGTCTTTGAGAGGAACACAGCGGTCATTGCTGAGGATGAAGCCGGGGTCACACTTGCACCCCTCCACACAGTGCTCTCCACACCCTGCCTGTCCAGCCCCGCTTGGCCCCACACATGTCTCGGGACATGGGCTCACACACAAGGAGTAGTGACTGTTGGGGGGGCAGAGTAGAGCTGCACAGAGAAGCACAGATGACAAGTCAGTGCTCATGCTGTAAACTGGAAAATGTCAAAACAGGTTTCTCAGCAACAATTTTCATGTAATTTCACAATTCAGTTGAGATTTTACAGTGTAAAATCTTCAGCGATCTCATTTGTAGTGTTACTGAAACTCACGGCAGAAGTCTTGCTCCCTCCACTGGTGGACAGGGGCCCCTGCACTAAGACAGGCATCTGTGTAGGCCTGCAGCTGGTCACACAGGGTTTGCTGAAGCCCGTCATAACGACACATGTCAAACACACAGCTCTGGAAATAGGGCTGTGGGTCAACCACCATAATACAATCCCTGCGAAAGAAACACACTTAAAAATCCAACATTCATAGTATAACAACATCTCTGTGCTTCAGTATGACTTGACTTCACATCCTTCAGGACAAGTTAGAAATATATGCAAAGAGAAGGAAACATTAAAAAGAAGGCAATAACCCAACAAAACGTCATGTCCTTTTATATCTTTCAAAGTCAAAATCAACATATTTGGATGAGAGTATCTTCAACATTCTTAACTCACCTGAAGGGCCCTTTGGGATCATTGAGTTTGCCACACTTCTCTGGTTTGGACACCTCTGCTGCGAGATTTGGGTCACATGGAGGGTCAGGTGTGTTATCAGGAGAACACCTAAAAATGACACCAGTTAAAATTATTGACAAAACTAAATATTTCACTCATATATGTTATTAATGTAGTCTGTAAATACTGTTATGTACAACAACAAGGACAATCACATACAAAAAACAAACGGATTCAAATATGTAAAGAATCCTACGTTTCATCCTCATCTTCCTCAGTTTGCCAGCTGTTGCCAAACTGGTCAGAGTCCCCAGCCAGTGAGCCGTCTGGCTTGGTGAAATCGTTGTTGGGGTTTCCATCATAGTCTCCACACAGACCACACATCTGGTCAAAGTAGGAGCTGAAAAAGAAGAAAAAATGGAGGAGGACATTACATTCAGTGTAACTGAATGGTTTTCATCAGATCTCTCTCCTCAGACTGATTTCCACCCTCCTGACATACTAGCGGCGGAAGGAAGCAGTGAATCCATATTGCACCTTTACACACCTGGGGACTGAGATGTGCGCGTAGTGGTTACCGTCCCAGCGTACTCTCAGACCAAATGGGGTCTGCAGGGTGACATACTGTCCAGCCAAGGAGAGAGTGATCAGGGGAGACGGGGAGTGAGGGAGGGACACACGCACTCCGTTCACCTAGAGGGAGAAAATGGAGATACAAACCATTAGATCAAGGTGAGAAAAGGGAACATTTAAAGAAACAAGTCTGAATACACTGGCAAGACCTATTGCAATGACTGTACATGACCACATCAGCTTCCCCAAAAGTAAATCACCTTTGGAAAACTTGGAATTTGTACTGACCAGAGTCCTTCTGCTCTTCATCAGGGTGACGGTGACTCCACCGACAGTGACATAGAGTTTGCGCAGGTATGAGACACCCGCCACGCCCCTCTTCTCATTCTTCCCTTCCACTGAGAACCAGGGACCTAAAAACCCATCAGATACATACAGCACAGATCATGCACAGTGTGCCAGCGGCAATGTAGCTTCCTTCACAGTAGGAATATGCATCTCTAGCCTGTGAGGGATGTGGTCCAGTGCGTTCTGCAGCTCTGATATTTACAGTTTCCGAAGAGCGGCTAAACGGCTGCATGTGTTCAAATTCGGCTAATTGAGTTCCTGTTACATTTTAGTAACTCTCTACCTGTCTTATTTTGGCAGCTCCTTGCCAGTGTGTAAGTGCAGGTTCCCATGAAGGTGTAAAATTTCCCATCAAAGGTGGTGTAGTGAGGGTCTCCCGAGATGTAACAGTCCTCTGTGCCTGCAGAGATACGATGTAATATTTATTAAAAAGCGCATGCATTTTGCTCATCAAGTGACCTGAAGTCTTATCGCTTCATGTTTATGTGTTATCTTTGGGAGAACTCACTTAAGGGGTAGCAGCCCAGCTCTCCATTCTGCAGTCCACAGGTGTGCTGGGGGGGACACTCTCCTGACCTGCATGTCACAGATCCGCCCTCACACTTGCACTTCAGCTCACAGCCCTCGGTGTAGAACTCTTCTCCTGCCTGATGGGGAGAAAGACCGTTTAGTCCAGAGGTACGGGTAAAATACGATATTACAAATTGAAAAGCGTACGTCGTTCATTTACATCGGTTCAATTGTAAGTGTAAGAATTAGAATTATGTTTCACCCTTTCAGCCACAGGAGAATACAGGTTCAAATGCATGTGCTGACAGCACATAAGCTAACAAGAAATGCACAGACAAATGAACATGATGACAGCATAGGCAGACACACAAGAAGTTTACCTGGTAGTACTGTCCATTGAAGCTGCATCCACAGCTCTCTTGCTTAACACACTTCCCAGAACTGTAAACGTATCCTGAGTCACACACACAGCCCTCTGCACATGGTCCACTGCACTGTCCAGGGCTGGGAGGGGAGCAGGATGTGGGGCAAGGGGGGGCACAAGTCTCATAGTGGCTGTTAGGGGGGCAGTGAAGAGCTGGCGTGGGGATGTAAAGGAGGGGAGGAGAATGATGATTAATTATATGAAAAACAAAAATGTCTTCTCATTTTAAATCTTTTGATTGCATATCATTTCCTGGACCTAAGGACATGAAATATTTTGAAAGTTGGAATATTGTATGATGAAAGAAAATGTTCTATAAAGAAAATAGATTCCGCTGTTTCATAACAACTTAGCTAATGAAGGTATGAGACACTCACGACAGAAGGTGCTATTCCTCCAGGGTCCCACACTCACGTTACGCTCCTGACACTCGTTGACGTAGGACTCCAGTGCTTCACATAGTGATGTTTGAGCCCCGTCCAGCTCACACATATCAAAGAGACAGTCCTTGAAGAAACTCTGCACCAGGGCAACGAACAAGGTAAGCTGGTCATCGCCTCATAATCTCAGAGACCTGCACTCAGTTTCAACCGATATTCAAATTCAATTATTGAGTAGGTGAATTCAGAACTGAAAAAGAAAGACCTACACTTTTGAGTTATGTGAATACTAGCAAACGCATACTGCAACACTCACATTTGGATTGACTCTGGGATGGCAGATAGCGAACGGTCCCTTGGAATCCAGTAAGATCCCACAGTAGGCTGGACCCTCATATAAATCTTGCTGATCATCAGTGCATTCTGGGATTGTTTCGTTAGGCTTCTTGTTGCAACTACGGGAATGAAATTGAAGATATTTTATATCTGTGCCTGAGTGTCAAAGAGATTTGTAAGCATGTCAGTACGTTTCATCAATTCTCACTTTGGGTCAGAATTCCAGCTGTGTCCAAAGTCATTGGCATTAGGAGCTAGTTGACCAGAGGGTGTGTGGAAATCATCCTTTGGATTTCCATTGTAATTTCCACACAGACCACACAGGCTGTTTTTATAGCTGTACAGAGAGAGAAACACACAGATATCTAAGATCCATACCTTAGCTGTCATAAAAAGATATCCATATGATTTCATATGCTACACTAAGGTCGAAATTCCTTGAAAACTCACTCGCTGGTAACTTTAATGTCCATGTAGTGGTTTCCGTCATAGCGCACTGTGACCCCAAAATCTGCAGCCACCGTGTAGTGTTTCCCCGACTTGAAAACAGACACACCCCGAACTGGGGTCACAGGCAGGTTCACCGTTGTCCGATTCACCTGAACAAAGAGGATACAAACGGGGTTAAATGCAAAGTATCTAAATCACATACTTGGCTCAAGCCTGAATATTCACAAGGATTACACATCGTGTGTTTCATGTCGCGGATATGCTTGATCAGTTTGAAAAATGACTTTGGCACACAGGTGAACAGAAAGTGTATTATGTTCAAGCAGGAAATCTGCCCACCCTAGTAGATCGCCCGGTTTCTTGGTACATTTTCCCTTTTCTGTTCTCACTTCGCTTTTTCTATCCTCTGCCTTGTCAGACTCTTTTCTCAAACTCTTTTCCCTTCTTCTGCCTCTCCTTCTCTTTTCCTTTCCATCTCCTTCCCCTTACCTGCACTGTGCCTCCCTTCAGCACTGACACCACCACTCCCAGTGTGTGCACATGCACTGCTTTGACATAGGTGACAGAGGGCTTGTTGAAGCGATGCTCGTTATCAGCATAGACAGAGAAGTGTGGGGCCAGAGTGCTGTTGCAGGGCTCTGTCATCAGGTAGCTGCAGTTGCCCATGAAGTTGTAGCGCCGGTGGTCAAAAGTGGTGTAGTGGGGGTCTCCTGATGCTATGCAGGTGGAAGTGTCTACAAGACAATCAAGTGCAGTTGAAATGTGAGTAATGTAGGTATAACTGAGGGAAACAGCGGTGAATAGATTGCCGTTAAAGGGCCATAACCAAGGAAGAGCAATCAACAGCACTTAATCAAAATGGCGACCTCAAGAAAGACTTAATCAACATAACCCCCGCACCTTTAGGATAGCAGCCTGAAACTCCATTGACTTCACGGCACTCTTCTGTGGGCTCACAGGCGTTGTTGACACAGTTCAGTGTGTAGTTCCCAGCACATCGACATAGCTCTGAGCAGCCATCACCAAAGACAATCTCCCCTGGCTGTGTGCAAGAGAAATGGCAAGAAGAACTCAGGCATTGACATTCTATGTCTTTAAAAATAATAGAATGTGCCAAACACTTCCAATGAATTCAGCAACTCTTTCATATGCTCTTGAGTGCAGCAGGAGGGCAGTCACATTCCACACCTCATAGTAGTTGTTGTCCTCATCCAAACAGCCGCACTGGTGAAGGGGCACACAGCGGCGGCCACGGTACACATATCCTGGGTCACAGAAGCAGCCGCTGATGCAGGAGCCAGTGCAGTTTGTGGAGGGTTCCTGGCAGCTTGGAATGCAGGCCGGACCACATTCAATATAGTGAGCATTGGGGGGACACTTCACTGCAAGTCATAGCGGAGAGACACAGATCACATCATTCATTCTTTCATACCACACAGACTGTCATTTTCATTTGGTCAATGGTCTCATGTTTCCACCTGAAAAGTATCATTTTAAATACACACGACATATCTGGATGAGCAGTGGTTGGGGGTTTGGCTGTGTTTGGTTTCTGAGTTTTTGACCAAAACAATATTCTCAGTTACTTTTAAATGGTCAGTAAAAATAAAGTATTTTTCTATGATTTTGTCATTTTTGAAGAGGCTGATTTCTATTTGTACAGAGCAGCAGCATTACAACATTGTTTAATTGTGTTTTTACTGCAATTCATTTTTTATTAGGTCAAAGAACTCATTTTCCTATTCTACAAATATGTAAATAGGTAATACATATCACATACCGGGTGGAGCAGTGGTTGGGGGCTTGGGTGTGGTAGGTTTTGGAGTTGCTGGCAAAAAAAAAATATGCATAATAATAATTAAGTAACTTATTAGTGGTTAGTTCATATGTTTTCATGTGGTTCGTTACATTTTGGAGTAAATAAAATGTATTTGGGCAGCATTTGGACTCAAATACGTAATATTTTATGAAGCATACTAATCACTGATACTAGGAAGTTTTCAGTCTGTTTTCTGCTATTTTCTGCTTTTGTTCTCCTAGACGCAGAACAGTGGTCGAGACAAGTAATTCCTGTGAAGTAGCTTTCATCACAGGTTGTGTTTTGTGTGTTTTGTAATGATGAGGTGAAGTGAGTGTGTGTTACCCAGTGGATGGCAGCCATATTCTCCGTCCTGCAGTTGGCAGATCTCAGTGGGGGCACAGGTGGTGCTGTGGCAGTCAATCACTCCCTCCCCTCTGCACACACAGCGCTGAGTACAGCCCTCCAGATACCAGCTCTCATTCATCTAAACGTACACACGCAAGATCACTGATTTCTGCGCTCAGTATACAATACTGGTATCTTGTATGGTAAGTCTGATGACCCAGTGTTTTACTGTTTCATTATAGTGCGGTCACTTAGCAGTTTTTGGCCGGTTTCACTATTTTGCCTTATCATTTTAATATCGCATTTTCTCAATGATTTAACATCTGTGAGAAATTATGATGGGACTCACAGGGTGGTAGGAGCCTTGGGGGTCTACACAGCCGCAGTCTTTGAGAGGAACACAGCGGTCATTGCTGAGGATGAAGCCGGGGTCACACTTGCACCCCTCCACACAGTGCTCTCCACACCCTGCCTGTCCAGCCCCGTTTGGCCCCACACACGTCTCGGGACATGGGCTCACACACAAGGAGTAGTGACTGTTGGGGGGGCAGAGTAGAGCTGCACAGAGAAGCACAGATGACAAGTCAGTGCTCATGCTGTAAACTGGAAAATGTCAAAACAGGTTTCTCAGCAACAATTTTCATGTAATTTCACAATTCAGTTGAGATTTTACAGTGTAAAATCTTCAGCGATCTCATTTGTAGTGTTACTGAAACTCACGGCAGAAGTCTTGCTCCCTCCACGGGTGGACAGGGGCCCCTGCACTAAGACAGGCATCTGTGTAGGCCTGCAGCTGGTCACACAGGGTTTGCTGAAGCCCGTCATAACGACACATGTCAAACACACAGCTCTGGAAATAGGGCTGTGGGTCAACCACCATAATACAATCCCTGCGAAAGAAACACACTTAAAAATCCAACATTCACAGTTTAACAACATCTCTGTGCTTCAGTGTGACTTGACTTCACATCCTTCAGGACAAGTTAGAAATAAATGCAAAGAGAAGGAAACATTAAAAAGAACGCACTAACCCAACAAAACGTCATGTCCTTTTATATCTTTCAAAGTCAAAATCAAGATATTTGGATGAGCGTATCTTCAACATTCTTAACTCACCTGAAGGGCCCTTTGGGATCATTGAGTTTGCCACACTTCTCTGGTTTGGACACCTCTGCTGCGAGATTTGGGTCACATGGAGGGTCAGGTGTGTTATCAGGAGAACACCTAAAAATGACACCAGTTAAAATTATTGACAAAACTAAATATTTCACTCATATATGTTATTAATGTAGTCTGTAAATACTGTTATGTACAACAAGAAGGACAATCACATACAAAAAACAAACGGATTCAAATATGTAAAGAATCCTACGTTTCATCCTCATCTTCCTCAGTTTGCCAGCTGTTGCCAAACTGGTCAGAGTCCCCAGCCAGTGAGCCGTCTGGCTTGGTGAAATCGTTGTTGGGGTTTCCATCATAGTCTCCACACAGACCACACATCTGGTCAAAGTAGGAGCTGAAAAAGAAGAAAAAATGGAGGAGGACATTACATTCAGTGTAACTGAATGGTTTTCATCAGATCTCTCTCCTCAGACTGATTTCCACCCTCCTGACATACTAGCGGTTGAAGGAAGCAGTGAATCCATATTGCACCTTTACACACCTGGGGACTGAGATGTGCGCGTAGTGGTTACCGTCCCAGCGTACTCTCAGACCAAATGGGGTCTGCAGGGTGACATACTGTCCAGCCAAGGAGAGAGTGATCAGGGGAGACGGGGAGTGAGGGAGGGACACACGCACTCCGTTCACCTAGAGGGAGAAAATGGAGATACAAACCATTAGATCAAGGTGAGAAAAGGGAACATTTAAAGAAACAAGTCTGAATACACTGGCAAGACCTATTGCAATGACTGTACATGACCACATCAGCTTCCCCAAAAGTAAATCACCTTTGGAAAACTTGGAATTTGTACTGACCAGAGTCCTTCTGCTCTTCATCAGGGTGACGGTGACTCCACCGACAGTGACATAGAGTTTGCGCAGGTATGAGACACCCGCCACGCCCCTCTCCTCATTCTTCCCTTCCACTGAGAACCAGGGACCTAAAAACCCATCAGATACATACAGCACAGATCATGCACAGTGTGCCAGCGGCAATGTAGCTTCCTTCACAGTAGGAATATGCATCTCTAGCCTGTGAGGGATGTGGTCCAGTGCGTTCTGCAGCTCTGATATTTACAGTTTCCGAAGAGCGGCTAAACGGCTGTATGTGTTCAAATTCGGCTAATTGAGTTCCTGTTACATTTTAGTAACTCTCTACCTGTGTTATTTTGGCAGCTCCTTGCCAGTGTGTAAGTGCAGGTTCCCATGAAGGTGTAGAATTTCCCATCAAAGGTGGTGTAGTGAGGGTCTCCCGAGATGTAACAGTCCTCTGTGCCTGCAGAGATACGATGTAATATTTATTAAAAAGCGCATGCATTTTGCTCATCAAGTGACCTGAAGTCTTATCGCTTCATGTTTATGTGTAATCTTTGGGAGAACTCACTTAAGGGGTAGCAGCCCAGCTCTCCATTCTGCAGTCCACAGGTGTGCTGGGGGGGACACTCTCCTGACCTGCATGTCACAGATCCGCCCTCACACTTGCACTTCAGCTCACAGCCCTTGGTGTAGAACTCTTCTCCTGCCTGATGGGGAGAAAGACCGTTTAGTCCAGAGGTACGGGTAAAATACGATATTACAAATTGAAAAGCGTACGTCGTTCATTTACATCGGTTCAATTGTAAGTGTAAGAATTAGAATTATGTTTCACCCTTACAGCCACAGGAGAATACAGGTTCAAATGCATGTGCTGACAGCACATAAGCTAACAAGAAATGCACAGACAAATGAACATGATGACAGCATAGGCAGACACACAAGAAGTTTACCTGGTAGTACTGTCCATTGAAGCTGCATCCACAGCTCTCTTGCTTAACACACTTCCCAGAACTGTAAACGTATCCTGAGTCACACACACAGCCCTCTGCACATGGTCCACTGCACTGTCCAGGGCTGGGAGGGGAGCAGGATGTGGGGCAAGGGGGGGCACAAGTCTCATAGTGGCTGTTAGGGGGGCAGTGAAGAGCTGGCGTGGGGATGTAAAGGAGGGGAGGAGAATGATGATTAATTATATGAAAAACAAAAATGTCTTCTCATTTTAAATCTTTTGATTGCATATCATTTCCTGGACCTAAGGACATGAAATATTTTGAAAGTTGGAATATTGTATGATGAAAGAAAATGTTCTATAAAGAAAATAGATTCCGCTGTTTCATAACAACTTAGCTAATGAAGGTATGAGACACTCACGACAGAAGGTGCTATTCCTCCAGGGTCCCACACTCACGTTACGCTCCTGACACTCGTTGACGTAGGACTCCAGTGCTTCACATAGTGATGTTTGAGCCCCGTCCAGCTCACACATATCAAAGAGACAGTCCTTGAAGAAACCCTGCACCAGGGCAACGAACAAGGTAAGCTGGTCATCGCCTCATAATCTCAGAGACCTGCACTCAGTTTCAACCGATATTCAAATTCAATTATTGAGTAGGTGAATTCAGAACTGAAAAAGAAAGACCTACACTTTTGAGTTATGTGAATACTACCAAACGCATACTGCAACACTCACATTTGGATTGACTCTGGGATGGCAGATAGCGAACGGTCCCTTGGAATCCAGTAAGATCCCACAGTAGGCTGGACCCTCATATAAATCTTGCTGATCATCAGTGCATTCTGGGATTGTTTCGTTAGGCTTCTTGTTGCAACTACGGGAATGAAATTGAAGATATTTTATATCTGTGCCTGAGTGTCAAAGAGATTTGTAAGCATGTCAGTACGTTTCATCAGTTCTCACTTTGGGTCAGAATTCCAGCTGTGTCCAAAGTCGTTGGCATTAGGAGCTAGTTGACCAGAGGGTGTGCGGAAATCATCCTTTGGATTTCCATTGTAATTTCCACACAGACCACACAGGCTGTTTTTATAGCTGTACAGAGAGAGAAACACACAGATATCTAAGATCCATACCTTAGCTGTCATAAAAAGATATCCATATGATTTCATATGCTACACTAAGGTCGAAATTCCTTGAAAACTCACTCGCTGGTAACTTTAATGTCCATGTAGTGGTTTCCGTCATAGCGCACTGTGACCCCAAAATCTGCAGCCACCGTGTAGTGTTTCCCCGACTTGAAAACGGACACACCCCGAACTGGGGTCACAGGCAGGTTCACCGTTGTCCGATTCACCTGAACAAAGAGGATACAAACAGGGTTAAATGCAAAGTATCTAAATTACATACTTGGCTCAAGCCTGAATATTCACAAGGATTACACATCGTGTGTTTCATGTCGCGGATATGCTTGATCAGTTTGAAAAATGACTTTGGCACATAGGTGATCAGAAAGTGTATTATGTTCAAGCAGGAAATCTGCCCACCCTAGTAGATCGCCCGGTTTCTTGGTACATTTTCCCTTTTCTGTTCTCACTTCCCGTTCTCTATCCTCTGCCTTGTCAGACTCTTTTCTCAAACTCTTTTCCCTTCTTCTGCCTCTCCTTCTCTTTTCCTTTCCATCTCCTTCCCCTTACCTGCACTGTGCCTCCCTTCAGCACTGACACCACCACTCCCAGTGTGTGCACATGCACTGCTTTGACATAGGTGACAGAGGGCTTGTTGAAGCGATGCTCGTTATCAGCATAGACAGAGAAGTGTGGGGCCAGAGTGCTGTTGCAGGGCTCTGTCATCAGGTAGCTGCAGTTGCCCATGAAGTTGTAGCGCCGGTGGTCAAAAGTGGTGTAGTGGGGGTCTCCTGATGCTATGCAGGTGGAAGTGTCTACAAGACAATCAAGTGCAGTTGAAATGTGAGTAATGTAGGTATAACTGAGGGAAACAGCGGTGAATAGATTGCCGTTAAAGGGCCATAACCAAGGAAGAGCAATCAACAGCACTTAATCAAAATGGCGACCTCAAGAAAGACTTAATCAACATAACCCCCGCACCTTTAGGATAGCAGCCTGAAACTCCATTGACTTCACGGCACTCTTCTGTGGGCTCACAGGCGTTGTTGACACAGTTCAGTGTGTAGTTCCCAGCACATCGACATAGCTCTGAGCAGCCATCACCAAAGACAATCTCCCCTGGCTGTGTGCAAGAGAAATGGCAAGAAGAACTCAGGCATTGACATTCTATGTCTTTAAAAATAATAGAATGTGCCAAACACTTCCAATGAATTCAGCAACTCTTTCATATGCTCTTGAGTGCAGCAGGAGGGCAGTCACATTCCACACCTCATAGTAGTTGTTGTCCTCATCCAAACAGCCGCACTGGTGAAGGGGCACACAGCGGCGGCCACGGTACACATATCCTGGGTCACAGAAGCAGCCGCTGATGCAGGAGCCAGTGCAGTTTGTGGAGGGTTCCTGGCAGCTTGGGATGCAGGCCGGACCACATTCAATATAGTGAGCATTGGGGGGACACTTCACTGCAAGTCATAGCGGAGAGACACAGATCACATCATTCATTCTTTCATACCACACAGACTGTCATTTTCATTTGGTCAATGGTCTCATGTTTCCACCTGAAAAATATCATTTGAAATACACACGACATATTTGGAGTAGCAGTGGTTGGGGGTTTGGCTGTGTTTGGTTTCTGAGTTTTTGACCAAAACAATATTCTCAGTTACTTTTAAATGGTCAGTAAAAATGAAGTATTTTTCTATGATTTTGTCGTTTTTGAAGAGGCTGATTTGTATTTGTACAGAGCAGCAGCATTACAACATTGTTTAATTGTGTTTTTACTGCAATTCATTTTTTATTAGGTCAAAGAACTCATTTTCCTATTCTACAAATATGTAAATAGGTAATACATATCACATACCAGGTGGAGCAGTGGTTGGGGGCTTGGGTGTGGTAGGTTTTGGAGTTGCTGGCAAAAAAAAAATATGCATAATAATATAATTAAGTAACTTGGTTCATTAGTGGTTAGTTCATATGTTTTCATGTGGTTCATTACATTTTGGAGTAAATAAAATGTAGTGTGTGTTACCCAGTGGATGGCAGCCATATTCTCCGTCCTGCAGTGGCAGATCCTCAGTGGGGGCACAGGTGGTGCTGTGGCAGCCAAATCACTCCCTCCCCTCTGCACACACAGCGCTGAGTACAGCCCTCCAGATACCAGCTCTCATTAATCTAAACGTACACACGCAAGATCACTGATTTCT
>JAFBMS010002639.1:0-26308 GCA_019788955.1 Albula glossodonta
TTAATAAAGAGCCTGAAATGCAGGTGTGCGTGTGTATCTTTGGAAAATTGGATACATTCTTTGTTGTAGTTTAGCTTGGATTTCATTCGCTCTCATTTAACCCTCCGTAATCTGGTATTCGGACGAGCCGATGTGGCGTGTTATGGGGCAGTCGTGAGATGGGTTTTAGCGCTCTCTGAGGTACTCTGGACAGCTGGCGCAGAGTGAAGTCAGTCACTATAAATGTGACTGTGTGGAAAAAAAACAATAAACAAACAAAAGACCCCTCCCACTGCATGTGTATTCTTTCAGCATTCTTCCGGCTACTGAGAAGTCCTTTATTATGTGTTCATTATGTTGACGCCATTGGACGAATAGGGTGTGGTGAATCAGTAATTCACCATGTTATTGGATCTTATGTATGTGGTCGGAATCAGTGCGCAGTAATTACAGTTATAATGAATGTTTGCTCCTGTTGTTTTCGTTAGGTCTTCTTGTGTGAGTATTTATGGTTGTTTTGTCGTCGGTGGTGGTGATGGTATTGTTTACTGTGTGGGTTGTCCAGGAGTGAAATAGGAATGATGTAGCAGCTAATAACAGGGATGTTTGTCCTTTGTCAACAGATCTTCCGCCAAACAAAGATTAACCCCAGTTCAAGGTCTGTGCTACCCTGCTGTAAAATTTCTGCTTCCTCAGTTTTGACTCAATATTGAGGGCCAGATGTCACCCCGCTCCTCTTAAAATTACCCTACCCACGCAACCAGCTGCAGGGGTTTTGTTCCCTTATTCTTGTGTTTGCCACTAGGGGGCCAAAGGACCCCTTTTTACCATCTAATTTCTGAAGTTATATTCGTCATTTTTGGTCACTCAAAAGCAATTCCTTACATTGTTTGTGCCCTTTATGCAGGCTATTGTAACTGTGTGTAAGGCAAAGGCCAGATGGATTGGTTCAGCCTATGGGGAACGTGTTTTACAACAGTAGTGTAGCGTAATGCTTAGGAATCTGGTTGTGCAGCTCAGAGGTTATATGTTCGATTTCCATTACTGGTACTCACTTTATATGATTGAGCATGATAATTCACCTTAATTCCGCCAGTGACTATGCAGATTTGAAAAGGGATAGTGTGTAAATAGATTAAGTTGCTTATATCCAGAGTGTCAATTAACTGCCTGTAATGTAGTATTTTGTAAGGCACCGTGTGACAGTATTGCTGAGTGTTCCCAGCTTGACATCGCTGGAGCGATTGAGCATTGAGTTCATACAGATAGTTTGATTGATGGATTAGAATTTATGCAAGGAGCTTAATGTCCAAATCAATTTGAAAAAAATGGAGCAGTTTGTTTTATTTATCTGTTTTGTGTTAATTGCCAAAACAGCAGCTAAATGTCCCATTATTTATACTGTTTACAAAAAGGAGTAGTGATAGGCAGACTAAAATATGAATATCTTTCCTTATGATACATAATTTTTATTTTTGAGAAATGTTTTGAATGCCATTTGGGCCACAGGTTTCCAACCATTGATTATCAAGGATAAAACATGACACTTATCATTTTGACATTTTCTAAATGTGATTATAACAGTTTAACTGGCCCAGCAATCTGCCTTTTAAAAAAAGATACCTTTGCTGGTTGCTTGATTGAAGAAATCCCTTTATTTTGTCAGCGTAAAGGGGGGTGGTGCTTGAGGGAATTGCGCTGGGTATTTGAATGCTAATTGCATTGATTTCACTCTAAATGCAAAGCATATTAAAAACTAGTTCAGGCTGTCACTTGGAATCTTATATTTATGGGCTCACATTGTGGAGGCATCAATTATGCTTAAGAGGGACTAAGAAAACACCACAGTACAGTATATAATGTTCTGGATACTCAACATTATTGATTACATTTCCATTGTGGTAAAGTTACTGCTCAGTTTGTTTTTTTCATGTGCTTTTTTGGCTGGGAATGTTGTGCTGAGCTGACAACCTCAGGTCTTTTGCAGACATCAAGAACTGTAGCTTGCAGAGGGGTTTATTGCTTATAAAGGAGCCTGCATTCTAACATTCTGCAGCACTGTTGACTTAGCGAAGACTCTCCACTGCTTTCCGTTTCTCTTAAAATGCATTCTTCTCTGCTTGAGGGTCTTGAGTGCATGGGACTCTCAAGGGTTTTTCTTAATTTGGCATGTAGGCATAAAGGGAGAATGCTAACCGTGACCTATTGAGGCGCTTGTTTATCAAAGCAGCTCGGCTGGTGGGGATTTGTTTACCTCAATATAAAGGGTGCAATTGTATTTAATTGTTTAACGATGGAAAAATCCAACAGACATGTGCTTGTTTTCTGACTGAGTGATGACAGTGCTGGCAGTGGTATGGTGAGAAAAAATAATAAAGGCAAGTAGACATCAACAAGGAGAGGAGGGTAGACCAGTGTATCCAGCAGTGTATGGATAGCTAATCTGGAGGGGAAGTGCACAGAAATGGTTTAATATAGTACATGGTAAAGAAACAGGTAAGAATGGAATAAATGATGGCTGCATTGTCTGGCACCAGGCAGACCCATTTAGGCCCTGAAGGTTTAACTCTGACTTTTAAACATGGATTGATTGCATTGTGCACTAAATAAATGTTTATGACAGAATAAATATAGTTTTTATGTGCATCTAATTAACTTGTAAATACCTTTGTAATAATCCTGCTGTGAAATACTCTGGTCTACGAAGTGGTTGATTGATTAAAAAATTATCGATTGAATTCCAACACTTGAAGAGTATAACAGTCTGCAGTGGAGGTGAGCTGCTCTGGGTGTGTCAGGATGTCTTATGTGCTCTGCTCTCACAATACATCTGACTCCTGACTACAATACACCAGGTAGAACAGCATAAGCAGCTGTAGTTGTGAGGATATATATTTGGTGTAGTTGTGAGGGTGTACCAACAGTGCAGTCAGTTGTGAGGATATATATTTGGTGTAGTTGTGAGGGTGTACCAACAGTGCAGTCAGTTGTGAGGATATATATTTGGTGTAGTTGTGAGGGTGTACCAACAGTGCAGTCAGTTGTGAGGATATATATTTGGTGTAGTTGTGAGGGTGTACCAACAGTGCAGTCAGTTGTGAGGATATATATTTGGTGTAGTTGTGAGGGTGTACCAACAGTGCAGTCAGTTGTGAGGATATATATTTGGTGTAGTTGTGAGGGTGTACCAACAGTGCAGTCAGTTGTGAGGATATATATTTGGTGTAGTTGTGAGGGTGTACCAACAGTGCAGTCAGTTGTGAGGATATATATTTGGTGTAGTTGTGAGGGTGTACCAACAGTGCAGTCAGTTGTGAGGATATATATTTGGTGTAGTTGTGAGGGTGTACCAACAGTGCAGTCAGTTGTGAGGATATATATTTGGTGTAGTTGTGAGGGTGTACCAACAGTGCAGTCAGTTGTGAGGATATATATTTGGTGTAGTTGTGAGGGTGTACCAACAGTGCAGTCAGTTGTGAGGATATATATTTGGTGTAGTTGTGAGGGTGTACCAACAGTGCAGTCAGTTGTGAGGATATATATTTGGTGTAGTTGTGAGGGTGTACCAACAGTGCAGTCAGTTGTGAGGATATATATTTGGTGTAGTTGTGAGGGTGTACCAACAGTGCAGTCAGTTGTGAGGATATATATTTGGTGTAGTTGTGAGGGTGTACCAACAGTGCAGTCAGTTGTGAGTATATATATTTGGTGTAGTTGTGAGGGTGTACCAACAGTGCAGTCAGTTGTGAGTATATATATTTGGTGTAGTTGTGAGGGTGTACCAACAGTGCAGTCAGTTGTGAGTATATATATTTGGTGTAGTTGTGAGGGTGTACCAACAGTGCAGTCAGTTGTGAGTATATATATTTGGTGTAGTTGTGAGGGTGTACCAACAGTGCAGTCAGTTGTGAGTATATATATTTGGTGTAGTTGTGAGGGTGTACCAAGAGTGCAGTCAGTTGTGAGGATATATTTGGTGTAGTTGTGAGGGTGTACCAACAGTGCAGTCAGTTGTGAGGATATATATTTGGTGTAGTTGTGAGGGTGTACCAACAGTGCAGTCAGTTGTGAGGATATATATTTGGTGTAGTTGTGAGGGTGTACCAACAGTGCAGTCAGTTGTGAGGATATATATTTGGTGTAGTTGTGAGGGTGTACCAACAGTGCAGTCAGTTGTGAGGATATATATTTGGTGTAGTTGTGAGGGTGTACCAACAGTGCAGTCAGTTGTGAGGATATATATTTGGTGTAGTTGTGAGGGTGTACCAACAGTGCAGTCAGTTGTGAGGATATATATTTGGTGTAGTTGTGAGGGTGTACCAACAGTGCAGTCAGTTGTGAGGATATATATTTGGTGTAGTTGTGAGGGTGTACCAACAGTGCAGTCAGTTGTGAGGATATATATTTGGTGTAGTTGTGAGGGTGTACCAACAGTGCAGTCAGTTGTGAGGATATATATTTGGTGTAGTTGTGAGGGTGTACCAACAGTGCAGTCAGTTGTGAGGATATATATTTGGTGTAGTTGTGAGGGTGTACCAACAGTGCAGTCAGTTGTGAGGATATATATTTGGTGTAGTTGTGAGGGTGTACCAAGAGTGCAGTCAGTTGTGAGGATATATTTGGTGTAGTTGTGTGGGTGTAAATCTTGTCTACTGCACAGTGCCCCACACCTGGTTTGAGGTTTTTTTAACCAGGAAATAAGTTTTAGATTCACCTGTTGGTTGTGCTTGTTGTGTAAGAGACTCTGTCTGGTGCTGTATCGTTATGCTGTGTGTGTGTGGAGACTGTGAGTTTCGTCACATTGCAAGGCATGTCCCCTGTGCTTGCCTGGCCTAACTCTCCCTCCCTGGAGCCCTAGGAAGGGTGTGAGTCTCTCAGGATCCCCTGATCCTGGTAAACTGGGACGAGCGTTGGGGACATTGAATCCTCGTGATAAATTGAAAGTATTTGAGTGGGTGGAGGAGTCGTAGCAGCAACGGTGGTGCTGATGGAGGCGGTTTACACCTTTTTCCACCTTTCAGCTTCTCCAGACGTTAGATAAGTGGCGAGCAGGCGGAAGGGCCACTCAAGCTGCTTGATGCTGCTCCAGTCTCCCAGCACAGCGGTGTGCTCAGAGCACGGGGAGGGGTCACAGCTGACTGCTGCAACACCCATGCAGCCCTACTACATGAGGCAGGGGGAACTGTGGCTGCACGGTGTGCGTGTGTGTCTGTGTGTGCGTGTGCGCGTATATGTGTATGTGTGTGTGTGCGCGCATGTGTGTGTGTATGTGTGTGAGTGCGTGCATGTGTGTGTTTGTCTGTGTGTTCGTCTGTGTGAGTATGCACACATTTTTCTTGATCACTTGTAAGTGTTGTGTGCATATTGCTTGTACACTGTGTGTGTTGCATGTATGCTGCTTGTGGACTCTGTGTTATATGTGTGTTTTGCACCGTGTTGGTTGCATTTTTATTGCACTTGTGTGTGTTGTGTGTGAGTGTGTATTACATGTAGATAGCCGTTGCACTCTTTGCATGTGCAGTGTTTGAGTTGGAGTCTCCCTGGCCCCGGTTCATTAGCCCTGCCCTGTGCCCAGGTCCAGAGGGCCGGTATCTGTCCAAGGGCGCATCAGAGCCCTTTCCCTGGCTCACGCCACTCAGCCGCCACTGAGGCTTGGTCCAGAGACAAGGTCAGGATTTGGCTCTGCCCGTCAGGGGGGGATTAAAAGGAAGTTTGGATTCCAACAGCCTGTCAGGTTTCCAAAAGTAAAAGCTCACTCCGTCTAGAGCACAACGCCTTCTGAAGCAGCGCCTCAGCCCTTTTGTCATCTCCAGCTTTGCAGAATTTTATGTACATTTCCATTTTTTCCAGGATCTGCCTGTGCACCAGTGCATGTGTGCCTGTGGGTGTTTGATACCACACATTAATTGCACATGGATATGATGGAAAACAAACATTAGGCAAAAAAACGATATGAAAGAACACATAGGAGATACATTTTTCCAAGCCGCTCTAATCATATATAACCAATCGAGTACTCTTATTTTTCAAAGTGGCAGGTTTTACTGGAGGCTCATGCTTTGCTGACTCCACTGAGGGCAGCTTGGATAAGTGCTGTCCTCACCTCCCCGGAGGGTGCAGTGGTGGTGTCACACTCAGGATTTGAACCCACAGGCCCGTTGGCTAGGCGTAGGTCTCCTTGACGACCGCGCCACCCTGCCGCCCACAGCTAAGCTCAGACCGAGTCGCGCTTCCAGGGGGCCGGTGGAGTTGTGGCTGTCTGGGGTGGTGGGGGAAGGGGAAGGTGGGGGGGCGGTAATGCTGATGTACAATATCCCCCATATTCAAAGCTTAGCCTTTCTGCTTTGACAGCACATGTTCCACCAGTCCACTCTCTTTTTCACACTGACACTAGTGAGAGGGGCTGCATTGAGGAAGACAGTCTTCTTTTTTCCTCCCTCTCACTGCCTCTGTCTCTCGCTTTCTCACTCTCTCTCTCATTCCCTTTTTTACATTTCAATGGGTGCCCCCTTTTTTCTGCCATCTCCCAGTGTGAGAGAACTCTCTCTGCCAATTAATCCCGGTGCTCTCTCTCTCTCTCTCTCTCTCTCTCTCTCTTTCTCTCTCTCGCTCTTCTGGGCCACATTGAAAACTGGGAAAAAAAGCTGTTGTTTTCATAGAGATATTAAACCGTGAATGTGAGAGTGTCGCCTTAACGGCGAGAAAGGATTCAATTTGCCACGTCGCTGTCTCTCCCTCTCTTTTCCTTTCAGTGCGATGGGAAGGGGTGTCAGGTGGGGTAGGTGTGCTGACTGTGTCTGCTGAGGCTGTAGTGCTTGGCAGGCAGATAAAGGACTGATCGCTGAGAGGTGCTGCATGCCTCAGATGAGACAGAGGAAGAGTTCGGGGTGAAGATTCTATCCCACTGATACAAGGCCTCAAGCTACTGGATCCTAAGCCATGAACTGCCCCCTTCATCACACACACACACACACACACACACACACACACAAAATTTAGGTCATTCAACCCCAAAAGTGGATAGCACAGCCAGCTCACACCCTCCAATTTTCAGTTTTTTTTTTCCGTTTATGGTGACAACATATTTCCTCGCATAAAAATTTTTGTGACATGTCCCTCCGAACCCAGTGTGGGGTACCTTTGATTTTGGACCTTTTTGTAGATGACATTTGTAGATATTTTTTTAATTTTGATCAGTCTGACAAACATTAAGCCAAGACGTTTGCACTGAAAAGATGATCAGGCTGTTTTACGTAATGCAAATAAATAAATAAACTCAACATGTAAAATTACTTTCAGTATGAAGTCATATTTTTCATATGTAGCACTGTTAAGTTCAAAATCAATAAGTCTCTCCACCGAGATCTTTGCATACATGAATATGTAGTTGCTGAAATGACACTTGGAGGAGAACGGGTTGAATAGTATGGGATGTACAAGTATACCTTATTAAGCATCCTGATTGGCTTTTGCAGTTTTTTTCTCTGCCAGTTTACATCTGTTTGTGGAAACACCGATTTTAGGGTCTGTATTGGCAGGTGGACAAGGACATATAAATATAAAAGCAAATCCATTTGAAAGGCTTCCTGTGGGCTACTTCAGTATCTGAATCAACATCCAGGCGAGAGCCATTCTGCCTTAATGAGCCTATTAAACATATGGCTACTGATGAGAAATCTGGAGAAATGCCATCTCTGGAGGGCTCTCTATGGGTGTGTGGGACAGGGGGATGTCCGTGGTAATCACCTGAGCGACCTAGTCTTTATCTCCAGCTTGATACCCAGGTTCACAAATAGTCATCACTTCCTCTTTAATAACAAGATGTATGAATACTGGTGTGAAATAACAAAAATATTCCTTGTGCCACTTGGGGGTTCATATTTGCTTGATGGTTTTCTGACATTAAGAATCTCAGATGAAAGAGAGTTTTTTTCTCTCTAAAAGCTGGCACTAGACATAATATCTACTTTTAGAGGCTTACTAAATGTGTACATAGAAAAAAAAAAATAATCGCAGAAAGATGAAATGCTGTGCTGTGTGAAGATCCATATGGATTCCATATGGTTTATTGTGTGTATGTGTGTGATTATGCATAGATCCATATGGATTCCATATGGTTTATTGTGTGTTTGTGTGTGATTATGCATAGATCCATATGGATTCCATATGGTTTATTGTGTGTTTGTGTGTGATTATGCATAGATCCATATGGATTCCATATGGTTTATTGTGTGTATGTGTGTGATTATGCATAGATCCATATGGATTCCATATGGTTTATTGTGTGTTTGTGTGTGATTATGCATAGATCCATATGGATTCCATATGGTTTATTGTGTGTATGTGTGTGATTATGGATAGATCCATATGGATTCCATATGGTTTATTGTGTGTATGTGTGTGATTATGGATAGATCCATATGGATTCCATATGGTTTATTGTGTGTATGTGTGTGATTATGCATAGATCCATATGGATTCCATATGGTTTATTGTGTGTATGTGTGTGATTATGGATAGATCCATATGGATTCCATATGGTTTATTGTGTGTATGTGTGTGATTATGCATAGATCCATATGGATTCCATATGGTTTATTGTGTGTATGTGTGTGATTATGCATAGATCCATATGGATTCCATATGGTTTATTGTGTGTATGTGTGTGATTATGGATAGATCCATATGGATTCCATATGGTTTATTGTGTGTATGTGTGTGATTATGCATAGATCCATATGGATTCCATATGGTTTATTGTGTGTATGTGTGTGATTATGCATAGATCCATATGGATTCCATATGGTTTATTGTGTGTATGTGTGTGATTATGCATAGATCCATATGGATTCCATATGGTTTATTGTGTGTATGTGTGTGATTATGCATAGATCCATATGGATTCCATATGTTTTATTGTGTGTATGTGTGTGATTATGCATCGATCCATATGGATTCCATATGTTTTATTGTGTGTATGTGTGTGATTATGCATAGATCCATATGGATTCCATATGTTTTATTGTGTGTATGTGTGTGATTATGCATCGATCCATATGGATTCCATATGTTTTATTGTGTGTATGTGTGTGATTATGCATAGATCCATATGGATTCCATATGGTTTATTGTGTGTATGTGTGTGATTATGCATAGATCCATATGGATTCCATATGGTTTATTGTGTGTATGTGTGTGATTATGCATAGATCCATATGCCATTTGCATTGGGAAAGGCATTTGGGTTAAATTCCTTAAATTTTGAAATGTTGGTTCAGTAAATGGTTAAATGTGTCATTATATAATGATAATCAGCATCACTTATTTCTAATAAAGCTGTAATTATAAAATAAGATTTAAATTCTTCACCATTTTGTGTTTCAAGTCTGACAAATTAAGAGTCTTTGGGCATAATACAGCTTTGTATAAAAACAGTACCTCACAATTACTGAATGATTTTTAGTTTTCGAATTTTAGTGTTTTAATAATAGAGTAGGCATACTTGTTTTGAAAACTAGAAATTAATTCTGTGAAATGCATATTCAGAAAGGAAAATTCCTCTATAAGAACACTAATGGACACTCCAGTGCAATTTGTTAAGCTGTCAACAGGAAACCGAAAACATTGTTCATGTCAACCTCACCAGTAGCTCCCCGACAGTCATTTAAAAAATACATTTGTTTGGTCATGAAAATGAATAAACTAAGCCTGTCTGAAAATAGGACATAAGAAAGAGACGAAAAACACAAACAAAAAAACATTAGCAGTATTGTAGGCTGCTTTATAGCCTATTTATCCTGTTTTTTTAATAATTAACTCTCCATATTCACCGTGACCTATAGGGGAAGAGAAACATGTCTACATTTTCCAGCCTCAGCTGGATTTGAAGCTGTTGTACAATCAGGCCTGAATTTGAGAACACTCCCTCTGCAAATAAAGAGGTCAGCTGATACTTTGTAGGTTTGGTCAAGCAGGTGCTTCTGGTGGAGTTACTGGAATTTCTGAGTCTTAGTTGTGAAAATGTATTTACAAAACATTATTGTTATCGTTATTGTAGTAGTAAAAGTATTAGTAGTAGTATTAGTACTTGTATCCCATATCACATAGAATTATGTATTATTATTTTTTTAATTGTATATATTACTGTATTCATTATTTAAATTGTTTTGGTCATTTGTTTTTTTCCAATATTGTTTTAACTGGATACAGGACCTTTGATGTCAAATATTTACAGATTACTTAATAAAACTTCAGCATAGTGTTTATGTATGTATCCATGTATGTATGTATGTATGTAGGTATTACATAAATACTCACAGCTGTAGTGTCTCATATATCTCCTTTTCTGCCTAAAAAGGTGGGGACTGACAACTAAATTAATTCCACCCTCTGAACATGAGCATCTAACAGACATGGAGTGGTAGAAGTACTAGCCAGTAGTAAGGACATATGTGTATGTGTGGGCTTCTGTGGATTGCACTACAGGAGTGTGTGTCCGTGCATGCATGTGTGTGTGTTCTGCTTTGGAGGTTAGTTATGCTGTGTTAAAATCCAGGTTTTTTCCTTCGGTATTAAACTGCAGTAAACGCATATCCTTATGGATGACCAAATGGAATGTACTGTATTACATTGGTGAGGTGGTTATGATCTGTTTATGAAGTGATTATGACTTTACAGTGAAACAGCCCTGATGTTGGTATGATGCAATTATGAAGTTGTTGTCATGTGTTTCTAGCACAGTGATTGCGGGGCAGAAACCCAAACCCAAGCCCTACCTACACTACTGTGCTACCTTATTGATTCTGTCAGTCAAATCTGACCTAATCACCACACAGAACATTACAGAAAAACAAAGTGAATAATAACAGCTACATAACATTCACTGAAAAGAAGAGTGACTGCACAGAAAATCAATAATCTGCTGTGATAGTTTTAAAAATGGTGGTGTATCCAAGCTACTATATTACCTAATCTTGATGCAGCACCTTCTACAGCAGGTACGGTAGATACAGTGGCCTCTGAATACATTCATGCCATTTATATACTGCAAGCAAATATTATTTTATGGCTAGAAAATGCAAGGACAAGCACAAGCAGAATTCCTGAGGTATGGGTAAATCTGAAAATCATATTTCTTTTGGAAAATGGTTCCGTTATACAGAAAACACCCTGTTGCTCTTTGCACAGTGTTGACTGTTTTAAAGTATTAGTACTGGCCTTTCTTCATGTATTTGTGACAAAAAAACCCTACTGTTTGCACACTTGGATCTCTTCTATTTAATTATGTTTTTGTTACAGTTTTTCAAAAGTTTGCAAAAAATGAGGGAATTATGTGCAGACATGCAAAACTGACAAAAAACTGATATTTATACATTTTCCTTTGGTCTTTCACTGTGAAGCATATATCAACACTAACCAAATATTTTTATTCTAATAATTAACTGGGCTGAAGAAAGGAAAGCATGAAGATGCACAAGAGTCACTTTAGGCTGTTATTAACTGTAAAGACAGAATTTAAGTTGCAGACCAGTCAAATTAGTCCATGCCATTAGAAGCACTGACAAAATCAAACAGAAGCAAATTAGTCACTGAAGTCTCAGTCATCAATAGTAAAAAAAAAGGATGTAAACAAACACTGTAGTCAGCCATTAACAGCACAGACAGGATGGAACAGAAGAAATCAGTCAATATATTCCACGTCACTAACCATACAAATAGGATCTAACTGGCAGACCAGTCACTATAGACACAGTCATAAGTAGTATCAACCAGATGTAAGAGATGCAGATTTCACTGTGGTCTCAGGCACTAGCAATAAAAACCAGATTCAACAGAAACAAACCAGTCAATATAGTCACAGTCATTCACAGCATAAACAGTATGTAACAGGGGCAGACTTGTCACTGTGGTTTTAGTTATTAGCCATAGGCTGCCAATGAGTGGAATAGCCACCCCCCCCCCCATAATACACATATCCCATAATAGTTTTGACCATAAAAACTTTAATTATTATTTTCCCTCCTGAAAAGAGGCCCTCTCCCTCACTCTCTCCCGCACCCCCAACCCCTCAGCTGTGAGTCAGACCACCAGGGAGAGCGCGAGGGGAGCAGAGAGAATAAGGAGGCTTCATTTCAGATAAAACTGTAAACGAAATTTGATCAGTTTTTTTTTTTCGATCTGGGCTTGGTTGCTCCTGAAAAGCGGTGTTGTTATGGAATGCTGGCTTACTTCGGTACAGTAATTGAGCTTCAGACTTTATCCGCAAAGCTGATGCCACTGATATTTTTTTTCTCCTTTTTTGTGCTGGGTGAAGGCAAGTAGGGAGGAGAGTAAACCCTGTTGCTTAAATAAAGAATTGTAGTTTTTTTCTTTTGTGAACCCCTGTTAACTAGCTGAACTGGGTGGCAAATGGGTCACCATTTATGCACCTCTCCTTTCCTTTTTTTCTGTATCCATGCATCAGAAATGTGATCACCCAAGCGCGGGTTGCATGGCAGCACAATTTGAATGTGAATATGAAATTCCATCGCTGGAACAAAAACCTACCGAGCAGAGTCCAGTGGGGTTTATTCAGCGTGTTCATTTTTTGTTTTTTTTTTGCACAGCATGTGTTTTTTTTTTTAAACTCATGTTTCATCTTTTTTCTGTTTAATATCTGCCGTGGCATTAGACATCCGAGGGTCATATCCAAAATGGTTCCCCTTGAGGGAAAATTGTTTTTCCCCCCAATAATGATACTAATAAATTAGCAAATTTTGCCTTCAAAGGATTTCCAAATGGTTTGCGGTGTAGGTTCACGTCAGTCACCCCAAATGTTTCATCTCCCATTGCAGTGTTTCACAGCAGCCATTTTGTCATTAATTAGGTGTGTCAGGACCTTGGTTTGATGTCTCATATGAAAGACGCCATCTTCTTCTGCTCAGCTTCAGAAATAACAAAATTCAAGCCCCAGTTGTTGTTTCCAACTGATCCAAATCACAGAGCAGATTCAGCTGACCTGCGAGGCATTTAAACCAAATCCCAAGGCCTTGTGCATCAGATTTAATTCAGACAGTAAGACTCCGATCGTTATTTATTATTTATCGTTATGGATTTATTTGGCAAAAGCTCTCATCCAGAGAAAATTACAAGGACATCATTGCTAGGTGCATTTAACTAACATCTGATGAGTAGCAAAAACATGGAGAACTGCCAGTGACATTAAATAGGTTGTGAGCTTAAATCACTATCTAATATGTACACATGCAAGCAGTACTGTTGTACACATTGTGCCTAATATTTAAGAACAGCATATGTCATATTAATGTGCACATATTTTATAATAAGAGTTACAGCCCATTCAGCCTGCTTGGGATCATAATTTTACCTTTAGTCTCGTAGCGCAGGGGTGGCTAAACCTGGTCCATCATTTTTTGTTTTCTCAGAAACTTTTTCAGATCCCAAAACACATGTGGGGTGAGTAAACTGTGTAATCACCTGCTTTTATTCATCAATTAAGTGCTGAGTGACAAGAAAAACTAACAAGATCATGTGGATCTCCAGGAACAGGGCTATCCATCCCTGGTCTCCTGGTTTTTTTAAAAATTGAAAGGAAAAGAAAAAGTATTGTTATCACTTCAAACAGGCTACTGCTCTTCATTGGAGTAAAAAAAAATCCTCCCTCTACTGGACTTATAAGGTCAAGCCCTCTCAACGTTTTACAAGCATTACGTTTGTCGGTTGAGTTTCTCCTTTTGAATTGCAATGAAGCGTTAATTCCCCACAAAGTACTTAGATTAAATCGATGTCTCTGGTATCAGCGGTGAGGAGGCTCGGTTGTGAACAGCCACCAGGATCCTGCTGGTGCCGTGCAAAGCCCGGTGTCTCACCGTTTTTATCATCCCCTCACTCAAGATAGTTTCCCTGTTTTTTTCTCACGTCTTTCCAACTCAACAGGAAAAAAACAGCCGTAGAGACGTGCATTCCCAATGTATTTAACTACTGTACATTGTATTTCTTTTTGATGCACCGGTTACTTTCTTCCTGCCTATTAATTAGCTGTTACTCTGGTATTTCAGACGTGTTTCTATAAATAAGGCGCATTGCCGTCGTCTTGTGTTGAGATACCGTATGTGTAATGATGGAGTCTGATGTGCTTCATCAGTGTATCCATCTTCCATGGTTCACCAGGCGTGAACTGGCTGTTAGGACTGGATGGAGAATTAAAACAAACTGTTGTTTGTTTATCTGTGGCCCGTGGCTATTTTGGTGCTGACGGTCTATTCCATTATTAAAATGTAACTCTGGATACCTTGGTGTTGTTCAGCAGGAGCCGTCAGTGCCTCTGTGTGTGTTTTCACTTGTGCACTGAGAGGTGGGTTTGGTATAGCAGCGTTTCAGGAATGCTGTCACACAAATGCAGATACGGATGCTTTATTCTTTATTCCCATCCCATAATAGTAATGTGTTTCATTTCTTGTTGCAAAGGAGAGCAGCAGCTATTGTAGAAATGTACACTGTTTGTGTGTGTGTGCGTCTTCATTAGCAAGCATTGTTAAGAGTGAGGGGGAGAAGAGAAATTGACAGAAAACACGTCAACATGGCACAGCAATGGGAGCACCGCTGGCGGAGCTGCCAAGGTCGTGCAACTAGGCCTACTGAAACGACAGAATGGAAGCAATTCTTCTCTGACTCTCGCCCACGACAAAAGAGAAGGGAAAAAAAGACATATTATGGTCGGCTATTGTCTCTCAGTTGTCCCAGACTTCACTGCTGCACTGTCCATCTGTTTTATCGATGTCTTTCTGTGCAGCTATCTGTGTAATTCCCCGATGTGTTTGTTAATACTCCTCCATGGAGGGTGACAGCTGCAGCAGCGTGGGGTGTGTGTTTCGCGCTTACCTCTGTGAGAAACTTTTTTCTCCAGTTTAATCACTCTGCTGCCACTCTCCTGCAGGTTCATTTCTGATCCGTCTTCCGCTTCAGTTCTCACTGGAGTGCACGTGCACGGCGGCTCTCATTATCGTCTCGCGGTGCCAGCAGCTGGAGACCCGCGTGAACCAAAACAGACCGGTATGACAATGGCTGCGTCCGGACACACAAGCCTCATTCTCTCCTCTTTTTGTTTCCTACTCTAGACTGCGTATCCTCCTCGCTTTCATGCAACCTCTGAAGGAGACAGGCGATGAGGTGAAAGGGAATGGGACTCAGTCCTTCTGCATCATATGACATGACTTCAATAAGTGATAGCACTGATCCATGTCCGGTTTGCCTGGAAGTGACAGGAAGATCGTACCTTTGGCCGCTTTATGTATAGGCTACAGAAAAATCAAGTGTGATGGTTGTCAGTATTTTAGTACATGTAGTCTAGTAGTGAAGAACAGTGCATAATAGTATAAGAATTTTGGGAGTGACATATGTTTGCCTACATGTCTTTTATGCCATTAAATGAGAGCTTTGCTTTAAATGCAGAGTTTACATGCAGGATGTATGAGCATGTAAATGTGGGCTGCTGATTAGCAGGGCACAGATTCAGGTCCACTTTCTGGCCAGTGACCTCAATGGAGCTTCATCCATACTACCAGGTTTGCAACAGCATAAACAAAAAACTTTCTAGTTGCACATTTTGTGTCTGTTCCCAAAATAAATTGGTCTTTTCTGACCAAAAGTTCATGCTTTAATTTCCAGTAGTTAATTGCTTGGCCATTGTTTAATATTTGAAGGTAATTATGCATGTCCCTGGTGGTTCAAGTGTCACTGTTGTGGAACTGTATAAACAATATGTTACACTTTTCCCTCTTAATTCCACCATCACTGTACTCCACCCCTCTTAGCACACATAGTGTGATGGAGATGTGTTCTGGTCTCTTTCTTAACATCAAACAGTGCTGTAGAAAAGCCTCCAAAGCACACATGTGAATAGTCTCACTGGAAGAGGCTTTTGTGTGATGTCATGCTCTGCAATGCCTGCAACACAACTCTGATCTGTTATCATTTATCAGTGATTCAACATCATGGGCTACATTCAATCAAACAGACTAAAGTCTCTTCAAGGGCGTATACTCCTCTACTTTAAGGAGAACATTTTCCAAAAGATGTGCTTGTCTTGAGTAAAGACGGTAACTAATCCTTTTTTCTCCATTCCCCTCTTTCTCTGTCCATGTCGCCACCCCTTGACACCCTCTGATGTTTTGTGAAGCAAAGTAGGAGAGGTAGATGAGGGCAAGAAACAAGGGAATAAAGAAAAAAAGTACCGGGACGCAGTCATTGAGTATCCTTCAGCCACAAATTTACTAAAATTAATAAATATTAAATTACAGTTGTGTGAATCATCATGAATAAAGGTTTCTGTACATCCAGCCAGCAACCCCCTGCTCCTTCACAGTGACCCGCCACCTCAGATATCTGCTGGAGACATGTGTGTCCCTTTTATGTCTGGATTATGTGCTGTTGCAGGAACAGGGAAGTGATCTTATCCTTTCCACCACATTACACTATCCAAGTGCATAGGAATTGCTGGACAACCAAAATCTGTTACAACTGATCTATGATCTTTCAGAACTGATCTATAAGTCAATAATGTATTTTTTGCCATGACACAATAATGTTGCTGTTCATGAAATGTGCAGTGTAGCTGTTTGGGGTTGAAGTGGCTGAATCCTTTAGTATGTATGGGATTCTCTCGGGTAGTTGCTACGTTACTATATGGAGTTCAGTGGTGAAGCATCTGTGCCTGCATTATCAAGGCCACTGATTCCCAGAGTGCACCGTTGTTGTCTAAATACCGTTGATCATCACAACCCTCTGATAACCATGTAGTCCATCCCCTCACTCCCGCCCCTCCCCAAAGTATCTGCTTTTCAGATCAAGTGCCATTGTTGCCTCTGTATGCAGCCCTTTCAAGGCCTGTGTGGCTGGCAGCAGGGAATACTCTGTAGACGTCATCATGAAGGAGCGACGCTTATCAGAGTGCTCAGTTTTCACTAAAGACACCAGACTAATGTCTAAGACTAAAGGCCCAACCTTGAGTGAAAGTACCCACTTCCATGTTGATATTAATTTGTTCATTAATTAATTTTTTCATTCATTTTGACTGACAACCATATCCAGGCCTGCAGAGCACTGCACAGGCTCAATATACAGCCAGCAAACATGCAGGTTAAGCTAATGTTAGCATATTTATATTAATAACACCAATGCACACAGCTAATTCTGTCCAGTCCAGACAGCAGTCAGTAGAGATTAGTAAGTTTAGCACTTGCAAAATGAATTCTCTCACATTCCAACTTCTTTGCAACACTAATATTTATGAATGACTATTTTGATTTGAATGAATTTATATTTGGGGTACAAGGATGACTGGCCCTATGATAATTGTTTATGGAGTGCAGCACTGAAGTTTGCCCTTCCTGGGGAGTAGGTTTTTTTCCTGTTGGTGTTTATTAGGAGTGTGAGTGCCGATGCAGGTGGTTACAGGTATCCAGCCTTTGGAATTAGGATTAATTAAGTCAGTACACACTAAGAATGGTCTGGTGGGTGGGGCAGAGAGTAAGTGAGTCTCCCTTAGTTTGCTGCTCTGACTTGCAGAGCTTTATTACTGCTTAGATCTAGAGCCCACTTTTTAGAATCTGCAAAAACCTTATACAGCATTACGGTTTTTCCACACCAATGATTAAAGTTGGTGGACGTTTATTTCCTTTATTCATGATAAAACAACGCTTAAATTTAATTTTTAAAACATTCAGGTCACCTTGTTTTTTAAACGGGATTTTAAGAACGTGGATATGAATATTGTGGTGTGATGCTTTGTGACCTGCATTATTCATGTAGTAGCCAGGTGTGGTAAACTATGTGACTTGCTGAACCAATCAGTGATTGCTGATCTAACCAATCACGTTTCACATGGGGAGTTTCTGAATCAGTGCTCTCCCATCACTCCTTGAACTGTTCAATGTTCCTCTATGTTGACATCATGAACTTGTCAGATATATATAATTATTATTAATTTTAATGGAATAATGGATGAGATTATTTAGCATATTTCATAATCACTTACACAATTTCAAAGCACTTACAGTCTACACCAGTGGCCCTGAAGGGTAGCATTATATGCTGGTTTTTGTTTTCCCACAATCCCAGTTCAGACCCAAGAAACTAAGTGAGGTGAGTTCAGTGTGTAATGAACTGATTCAGTTGGTGAAAAACCAGCATACACTGTGACCCTCATGGACCAGAACTGGAGACCACTGTTCTCCACCTTTATGATCCTAATCCTAAAACCCATCTCTTTCATGTTTTTGATTTCCAGGTAGGCTCCCGTTCCCTTTGAGAAGAAGAGCACCCCCCCCCCCCCCCCCCCCCCCCCCCCCCCCCGCCCCCACCCCCCCCTCCCCCCAACTGCGGCGATGTCTCGGCATCACAACCGCTTCGAGAGGGACTACCGCAGCGTCTGGGAAAGGCGGGAGAGGTGCACCCTGCTCAACAACGGCCTGAGCACCAACTGCAACACGACCAACAGCTGCGGCAGCCTCAATGGCCACGCCCTTTCCAGCAGCAACAACAGACCGGGGCTCCTCCCCCTGCCCGTCATCCCCTCCCTCCTGCCTACGCCCATCACCGTCGCCGTGACAACCTCTGCCAATGACCTGGCGTGCAAACGCTTGGGGGCCGTGTCCACCGCCCCGGCTCCGAAGGTAAGCAGTCACAGGGACCCCATTTCCAATGGCACTGTGATCAGATGTGATTTTTAGGATGTTCCCCCTCCTTTCTTCCTCTCTGCTTTTATTTTGTTTCTCATGTGGAGGAAATATTCCAGTTTCTCTAACTTTTTAAGGTGTTAATTCAAGTGAAAAAGGGAAGCATTTAGCAAACTTCACAAAAGTTGAAAGCTTAGTTTTTTTTTTACTTTGAAAAATGCTGTCTAATGAATGTTCATTTAAGATGATAAATGAAGTAGTTATGTTATTCATCTCTGCGGTTAGCAGTGCTAAGTGAGCCACAGGGTGCTTTCTTTTGAACATCACTTCTGTGTGAGTGACCGAGCGTGAGATTGGCTGTCCTGCTTTACTGGCTGAACCAATCAGAGTTCATGCCCTAAAGTTTTTCCTTTTTGCATTTTCCCCCTTTCTCACCCACCCGAATGGAACTAGTGTTCTATCAGCCTCACTGAGCATCTCCTTCCCACAGACTCAGGCAAAGGGGGGCACACACACACACACACACACACACACACAAAGATTCCTCCAACTCATGTGAAGACCACATTGCAGATGGGACACCAGCCATGTATTGTCTTTGCTGTTAGAAAAACACAAGGTCAACATATGATTAGTCCCTGAATCTTGTAGGCATCTGGTCAGCCAGAAGAGGCAGCTAGAGAGCAATGAGGTGATTTTAACCAGTTTAACCCCTGTTTTTCCTGAGCAAATATTTTCCCTACCAAAAAAAACTTACTGGCTATAGCTGGGAGTTGAACACCCAGTCTCAGAGCTCAGGGCTGCACCATGAGCATGTGCCTCTACTCTGTGGGCCACCCGAAGGCCCCTTAAAAATGTGTTGCAGACAAAGTACAAGATACAGGCTTACTAAGCCGGCCCATACAAAAAAGTGGGGTTTCTATAGGTAATCTAAGTTTAATAATAGTCCCATAAGTTTCTGAGGTGCAAGCAACCGATAGTCCAGGTTTAGCATTGTCTTAATATTTGGAGTTGAGAAATAAAGTTGGTATTGTTAGAAAACTGTGTTTTCAGCTCCGTGTAAGAGTCAAAATGTTCCTAGGCCAGTATGATTGATTATGATGGAGCAAGTCACAAATGCCACAGGCAGGTAGTAGAGGAGATGCCGTTCTTAGCCCGCAACACACATCTAACTTATTTCATTACACAAGGCAGGAAAGTATTAATAGTGCTACTTACATTACACACATCATCATTATGAATGACAGCTTATGGCTTTATTGTGCTATAAAATCATCTGCCAGTCACACAGGATTCATTTTGACGTTGGTGGTCACTCTCGCATCACCTCCTGTTTAACAGTATTGACCGCGGTCATTATCTTGTCAGTCTACAAAAATGTAGCTCTGATAACTGCTGTATCCCCTCCCACTGGTTAACCCCATTGGTTCTCTCTCCCACCGGCTTCCACGGTAACAGCTTTCAGAAATGTAAAGGGCAAAAAGATCATACTCTGAAGATTCTGCCTTTGTAGAAATGTTGTCAACATTTTTTAATTAATGTAATGCGACCATAAACTTTTTATTCCTACCTGTAACCTTTGTAGTGAGAGAGACATCTCTTTCAAAGGTCTATGAAAGGCAGGGGACTCAATGAAATGCACTCAGTCTCTTTGGAGGCATATGCAATTTTATATATATATATATATATACACACACACACACACACACACACACACACACATATGTATATATATAGACATGCAATGGAGGCAGGGTATTTTACAGTTTAACAAGAAATTTAATTATCCAAAATCAGTCTGACATCAGTGCACTGAACAGTAAACTTCACTTCACTTATCATAAATAACTATACAATAAAAAACACAAATAGGACAAAATATGTATGACTTGAATTAAGAAAATAAACATGAAATGCTGACTGTATAACTTTAAAAAATCAAAAAAAAAAAAAGCATATATATAAGCATACACACCAATACCGATATATCTGTGATAGACCCATATCGGCTGATAAAATCGGCTGACTGATGTATCGGTTGGGCTCTAGTTATCTTTCTCTTTGCGGATGATCAGCTAAGGGTCATTATGTAAATGATTCCAGCCACAAACAACCATATTTAAAATTTTAGGGATCTAAAATGTTAGGGATTTTGCATGTTCGAAAGGGGTATTTACCTCCGCTTACAACGTATTGTTACTGTGGATGTCTGCCAACAGCAAGGCGTTTGTGAGGACTGAAATTACCCTGCCTATAGTTACTAGTAGTTCTTGCAACATTACCGTCAAAAAATCACTGGATGTCATAATAGTTATGTAATATTTGTCATATTGCTTTCTTGATTCAAATATTAGTTATTGTGTTTTGTAACACAATTTGCTTCACAATTAAATTCATTTTATTCTTACTGTTCATAATGTGTTCACAAATGCTCATTTTTACCATTAAAAGTATAAACGACTAAAAGTATACTTTGTACTCACAGGTCTAGTTCCTTTTTTGTGCACAGATACCCACTTGAGGGATGTACCAGTTTAAACTAAAACAGCAAAATCAATGACTGTACCTCTGTATTGTACATGATTGTCACTGCTGTCTCCCAGTATAGTGTGATTGCAATTTGTTATGAAGTCTTAGGAACCTCTCCATCGTATAAACATGGAAAACCCAAGAGCTAACTGGACTTTGTAATATAGTAGTATTAGTGATCTTATTACATCACATTAGAGCAAACTAGTGGTAATTTTATGGTAGAAGTGGTAGTGGCATATGCATTTAGTTGCAAAGCAGCTGTTTTAGCAGTAGCAGAAGCACGTCTTGCACAGTGCACAGTGTCTTGTAACATTGCTATCATACATAAAATTTTTATGTCCATCCTCCAGTGAAGAGCATGTTTGACCCTACTGAATGTCCTGCCCCAGGAAGTGAATGCTGTACTTCCCGCTGTACTTCTTAGCACAGTTTTGCATTCATGCCATGAGCAGAATGTGTAATTGCCTCTATTCCCTCATTCTATTCATTAGCATTGTTTTACGGCCGGTGTTAAAGCTTTTATTGATAGCGCACACGGTGCAGTAAAAATGTGCCATTATTTTCAGTAAGGGATTTATCGCTCTGCTCCGTCTTGTTATAAACACCTGTTTGTAATGTAGGTATTAGGGGGACTGGACAATAAAACACGTCATTGCCTTAAAAAAAACTTAAAAAGCAAAACACGACCACCAGGAAGATTCAAACATTAAAATAGCCTGGCGTTCAATATCCCGGCTGTGCGTATCCCTGTCATCTGTCACCTGTAGATGGGTGTTATTTTTCTTCTCTGCGTGTCTGCACGAGCTGTCTCTGACAGTCTGATTATTGATCGACCATATGAAGGGCTCTCTCCACCTCCACGCGCATCATAAGATTTACAGCGAGAGAGAGAAAGGGAGAGAGAGAGAGAAAGGGGACAGAGAGAGAGAGAGAGAGAGAGCAAGAGCGAGGGATGCGACAGTGTGCTCTCTTCCTGACTCCAAAAAAGGAACGTGTTGATTCATGCGTTCATAGAAAGGCGTAAGCATGAAATAAAGCTGCCCCCTTCACTTCAAGCTCAACGCCAGCAGAGGAAAGAGGAAGCTCACCACACCGCCTCTTCTCTCCTTTTCCTCCCACAAAATGTGGGGAGGAAATAACAGACTGCATTTAATTTACAGAAAGAGAGAGAGCGAGAGAGAGAGAGACACTCTGTTCTTTCCCCCCTCATTCTGGCTGTGGGGGGATGTGGGCAGCCTCAAATGCATAATGTTTATTTCTTTATTTTTGCATATGTAGAAAAAAAGGAGATAAATATCTATTGTCTGTTTTGAAAGGCGCTATTTCTGTAGTGCTGATTAATGGGTGGTGAAGATGCTCAGGCAGATTTTTGTTTCAAAAGGGAGTGCCTCCGAAAGCATGTGCAATCAGGCTTCATTTGGGTCGTAGGCAGTGACACAAACTATTCATTTACATATATTTATCAAGTAATTACCCCAATAGGAGTACTGCCTGCCTGTTTACCGTACCTGCTGGCTGAAGCGGTACAGAGCCTTGAATAATACAGACGTAGTATGGCTGGCTACGGCAATGAATCTCTGCAGAATGTGCAGAGGGTGTAATTTAGAGATTGAGTAGACCACATCGTGTTCCATAGGGTTTATGGTGTTCTGGCATGTAGTATCTTTAAAACCAAAAGCCTGCTGTGTTGTATTTACTTAAAAATATCAACATGTGTAAAGCCAGTTTTAACAGTGACTTAGTCTTGTGAAAAAGTTTGTTGAAATGATGTAACAGAGTTTTGGATTTCATTTTACGTAAGTGATAAGTGACAACCTGATGGTTGTTTTATGAGAAGGACACCCGCAAGGATGTATGGAGTATGTTTATACCTGTAAATCCTTTTTTGTGGCAAACGTAAAGCACTTTCATATTTATTTTTTGTATTTTCTTTTTGGAGCCAGAAATAAAAGTGAATGAAACAATGGTTAGTATGGTACTGAAAAAAAAGTCAGCAAGCATCGAAAAATCTGTGATGTTGGATGGAAAAATATCAGCTCTTTCGCCTCAAATTCATTTGTGATAATTCTGCAAAATGTTCCACTAGAGTCAACATCTTTATTTGATGCTTTGCACAACTCTCTCGGTTTTGTTTCCCAAGCTACCTGCAAGCTCTATTATTATTAGTTATTAGCATTCCAGATGCCCTTATCCTGTGAGATTTATGTATTTACTTAATAATACAGCCTTCATGATCCACTTGTACAGCAGAGCACCACTTGAAATTAGTCAAAAGCCATTGCTCTTTAAATGCAGTACACTGGGTCTTAGGTATTTGTTGTCACCTGAAATGCTCATGCTGTAGTTTGATATACGTTAATTTGTCACTGTGGAGCTGGCATTTTCAGGCCCCACCACGGTGCTGCCTGATATTCACTCAAAGGTTTAGACAGCCCCCCCAAGAGCGGAGTTTGCCTCAGAGCAGCAGGCCTTAGGCTTCTGGAGCAGAAGCAGCAGCAGTAGCAGTATCAATAGTAGTAATAGTAGTAGTAGCAGTGTAACTACTTGATGTGTAACATTTGATGTTGAATATATATGTGTTTGAAAGGCCCAATGAGGGACAAGCATTGGAAATTAGCAATTGCTATAAATACTACGTGACACATTGCATACGTGTGTCATATGTATCTGTCCCTATCAAATAAACATTGAATAAATAAACAAACTAGGAGTATTATTAGCGAAACTGGTGTTAGAGGAAGTGATGATAGTAAAAACAGCATGAAAAGGCTTTAAATTAACCCAAAATATTTTATACATTGGGTGTTTTTGTGATTTTGTTTTTATTTGGAGCTGTCACACTTTTGTCAACCACTTATTTGATCAATAAAAAAATCATATTTTTTGAAAAGACCTGAAGGTGAAATTATGGAATTGAGCTCTGTGTGTATGTATGTTAAATGCCTTTAAGATGAGTATGCTGGCCTAATGCTGGTAAGATATTTTCTTCTCTTATTGCAAGTTATCTTTGTGAGCAAGAACATTGGCAGAATGGCAGATAATTTCCATCAATTAACTTCCATTAGACCATGTTATGAAAGAAGAAAGAGAACGTGATTGGGGAATTTGCATCATTTTATTAATATTCAGTCATTTATTAATGTGTAAATTGTTTACAAAATATGAAGTAATAGTTCACAAATAAAATACACTTTAACCAAGCAACCCATTTTGCTTTATAATGTGGGCCAGGAGAGAAATATGGGCAATGCATAATTGATTTTAATGGGTTTTTAAATATGTACAGAGGCCTTTTTGTTTACATAACAGCTGTAGTTTCTATAATAAGCAGTTTCTGTGAAACTGCAGTGCATTTACATCCGCCATTTCATGTCACTGTCCCTGCACGCATTATATATCATGTCGGGCCCTCATTGGCTAATTGTATTCACCAGTTCTACAGTATTGGACAGCGTTTTTATGATCCTTTGGCAGTGGTAGTAAACTACTGGTTACTACTGTCTCCATCTTGTAAATCAAAATGGATGGTAGACAAATGAAAAGCTATTCTTCCATACATTTGAAATTGTAGCTTTATATGTGGCGTGTCGTTGTGGGGAGTCACCTCCTTTTGCCTTGTCTTTTGTTATTTGTTTAAACCTTTCAACAGATAATTTTGTAAGCATTATTTTTTTACTTATTCAAGATTTATTGCAAGTCTAAGCATACTGCAAAATGTTTTGTAAGTTGTTATTTTTGATGTGATGTTTTTGCTCTCTTGTTAAGCATGTAATTTCTGTAATTAAAACTGGAGGAAAGCCAGTAATCTTAAATCAATACTGTCCCCAAATTATAACAAATACTGGGATTAGCTATTCAGCTTTGTAGTTGTTCAAATGATTTAATAAACAAGTATTTAGTTTATTCATCTAATAAGAAAAAATTAAATCTAAATTTCAACAGCAGTATTTTATTTTATTATTCTGAGATGATATTTGAAGGCAACAGTGATGCAAAATCAAGGATAATGCCGATTATGATCATCATCATGGTGTATACAGGTGACACTTGACTTACACCTGTCTGTCCTTACCTGTAACTGTCTGGCTACTGTGGTCTGTGCACTCGGACTGTAAATGACTGTAAAGTAAGTGCATGCAGTCTGACCCACATTAAAGCTTCTAAATTTCTGCTCTTTTAGTGGAAGGAGCTTTAAAATACGGTCTCAGATAATGTGAGGCTGGGTATCATATGTAGCATTGGTAAAGTACAGGGCAGAGAGAGACCAATGAGAGACCAGTGAGCACTTTCATAATTCAGATGGTAATGGTTTTAAAAATGTGGAGTGTGTCTATGAATGCTCTACCTGACAAAGTAATTGAGGTGTGTGAAAGTGAACAGCATTAAGAATGGTCATTGTGTGAACCTGCCCTGAAAAGCAGAGACACACCACAGAGCAGGAATGTGGCTTTAATGGTGTCTAATGCATTAAATACTCTAACTCAGACACTCAGATAAACACTCTTATCTTTTCACTTTCCAAATAAAAATGAATTATGAGCGATCCCTTTGCCTTTACATTTGTCAAAGTTGGAGCGGCCTTGCGTGTGGGTGTGTGTATGCGTTTTGTGTGTGTGTGTGTGTGTGTGTAGGCTATATGAACTCAATATTTCTCACTAGCTTAAAGGGGGGGAGGGAAATGACAGGAATATTGAGAGAGAGAGGGGAACAAAAATCTGAATAATGGAATCTTATGGCCTTGATTCAAGTGTGGCTGGTGTGTATAAAAAATATAAAATAAAAGCCCTTCTTTTTTTAATGGTGATAACCTTGCTGTGAGGTTGCAGGGAGATCTATTGAAAGTGAGATGATTAAAATTTAAAGCTGACGCGGGGGAGAGGAGAAGTGCGTTGAATCGGTGCGATGGATGGTCTGTGAACCAGACGGTGCGAGAGCAGCCAGCTTCCATTGTGCTGTCAGCGAGCTGAAAGGACCGTGATAAGATGGGCACTGCCTCTTTACAACTGCGCGCCGCGCCGTGTGTGGCACTGAGAGAATAACCCTGCTGGAAGTGTACATGGAATAAATACATTTTTGCAGTCTCAGTTTTTTTCTCTCTTTTTTCCTTCTCTCTCTCTCCCTCT